>CP092886.1:114524111-114660132 GCA_030710605.1 Cordylochernes scorpioides | reverse complement strand
GAATAAAAAATAAAGATGTCTTTAAATGATCGAGATGATAAGGGGCCTATCTAGATACGATTGAGAGGGGGAAAACAAGAATGGATGTACAGCTTGTTGGTAACTCGATTGATTATCGGTATTACCAGAGCAAGGTATGAAAAGAAGAGGCTGGCCGAGAATAGAATTCGAAAATTTTAGAATCCCTCCGTACATTTGAGCAGTCAGTATTCTTCCTTCGAACATGTGGATAGTCTAGACCTACACGGAACGAAGTCATTCTAGACAATGAGACCTATTCACCGAAACGGATTGTTTCTCTGATATTAGTGGGATAGAAATATATCCACGGATCTCTCTATATAAAGACCCGTCTGAAATCCTTGTCAAGGCTGAATGTTAATTTGTGAATGAAGAGAATATTAGCCCACTGCTACCTAGGTCCTGATTTTACGTTCTGTCAGCACTTAATGCGGGCTCTCCTGTTGTGATAAAGAATGATATATCTATGTCCATTTGGTCATCTTTTTAAAATACAATATTTATTTAACGCTTCGATAAAGAGTTCGTTTTGAAATCGCTGTTCTAGAGGCACATGCGTCTTTATTGGGAAGCTGTGTAGATATCATCCACCTATGATGATTATAATTCAAATCTTGATCTTTTGGGTCTTGATGGATCTTTAACGGCTATGCTCTTGTCCTTTGGTGATGGTTTGGTTTCTGTGAATTGATTACAGAATTAACAGAACACATGGAGGTTAAGACACACACACATTGAGCCATCTGTCTACATCAGTCTGGGATTATTCTAATTCCCAAGAACTCTTATATTCTAAAATATATAGGATAAACAATTATGTGAATAGAGAAAATATTTCATATTTCTTTCTAATTATATAATATATTGATATAATAACACTTATTCTGCCAGAGCTAGCGCTCATCAAAAATGACCGAAAATGTAAATATTAATATTTTGACAATTAATCGAATTATTGTATCATGTGGATCAATCAGATAATCATAGAGAAATTTGACAATACCTAAGTCTGAGATATATAACACAAAGTTTTTAACTTAACATTAGCCAACAGAGTGTATTACAAGTATTCAGGCAATGTTACTATCGTATATTCCGTATCACTATCCAGACTGTCAGGTGGTTTGAATCAAACTTTATTTGTAGAGAGACAATTACCCATAATATATTTGTAAAACACGGTATAGATATATACATACTAGTGTAATTGATTACAGACAATATCATCTAATAATAGAATTTCATGGAACTCAGCATAAATATATAGGTTGTTAAATGGACAAATTGGTAAAATGATTTGAAACTATTTACTTTTACCAGTTTAAATGTTTTGCATCCAATTTTAACCTTCTTTACATGCCACATGAAGTTAATTTAAGCAAAATTCCATATTTTTCTTTAACTTCTGTTGAGTCTAACACATTCTATTTCTAGGAGTTATTTTCTACCAAATGGATTTTCTATAAAATGATGATCTTTTTTTAGGTTTTATAGAAGTTTATTCTTAGTCAAAATTAAAAAGGTGACTTCTTTAAAATAACCCATTTTTTCCCCATAAAATCTATATTCATTATTATCATTTTCAAGCGTTTAATCATGGTTTTTCTAGATATTAATTTGAAAATTTTATTAGTTCAAATAATTATAGAACTTCACGAGGCAGAGCAAAGATCAATACTAATAATTTTTCGATGTTGAGGGAAATTTTAAAAAAGGGGGAACCCAGCATGTATCAATCAATTGGGGGCTGAAAAAGGCCTTTAATTATGTCAGCACTTTCAAGCCACAAGAGGTCCGGGATTAGGGGGGCTGAAGATTTAAAAACCAACGGCAGCCAAACGGATATTGTCGATATTACATTAGATGTTGGGAGCGCCCGGAGAATTGATAGTTTCCATGGAGACGTTGCTACTGCTGCATGTTAATTAAGTTGCCTTTTTAGACATCTTCCCGCCGCGCGGTTTTAATGCCCCCGTTTGTTTGAACACGATGAGGCAAATCCATATTTCTTGGAGGCAAATCCATATTTCTTGTAAATAATCCATCTTCCTGCTTTATAAGCACATTTATGTCATGTTCAAGCTTTAAGGTTTCATTTTATTAATGGCTCTACAATTTGTTTTTATGTCTTTTTCTCTTCCCAGATTTGTGCGCGCTACTTAATCTTCTCACAAATTGGTTCTATGTAAAAGGAATCTAGAAATAATTTACAAATAGCAAGAGCTATATAGATATATTTACTTTAATGTGGGTGAATGGTAATTATTTTAATTGAATTATTGAATACCTTGAATAATGCCTTAATAAATAGAAAAATAAACACAAATTTGATAAAATATTTATTTATTCCGTATGATAAAAAAATAAACATATCATATTCAAAGCCACATTAAGGCAAATAGCTTCACTCTAAAATCAATACACACAACATCATAATTTGAGGCAGTATGTAGTATTTATCTATGATATACTTTTGAAGACACTTCCCTTTTTTGAATGGCCGAAGCGTTTCAAATTGATGAGTTTAAGCTTTGGGAACTACTGAATCATAAAATATAAAAGGATCCGAAATTTGTATTGATAAAGTGGGCTGGTGCGCCACAATTTACAGAGCGCATTCAACTTCACATTTTATAACCTTTCCTTTTCATCAGATACTATAGAGCAAATAGTTCCTTCAATTCATAAGGGTAAATTCAATTTTATAGCATTTATTTATTAAAAATCGAATAAATATATAAATAAATGACATAGAGACATAATATACTAATATCTCTTTTATTACTATAACAGGCATTATATATATTGAGACGTTACAGAAACAATTTTCAATTGTACATAAATTCCTTTAAAATGTTACTTTAATTTTTCATATGTTTATTTTCAATTTCTTTTTCTCATTCATCAAAAGTCAATGATGTACATACTAAATTAGTAAAAACTCAATAAAAACGATATGTAAAAATATACATAAACAAATGGCTTGTAAAAGAAAGCAGCAATAAATGAGTTTAGGCAAAATGTCTATTTCATTAACAAACATTTCACTTTTAAAATAATAAACTTTAAAAATAAAGTTTTACTAAACTAAAATTATCGTTTTAAAAAATAAAAACGTGGCAATATATATATTTTTTATGTATGAGCACTGATCGTTGCAAATATACAAATGTAATTCTACTTTCCTATCGAGGCATGTCCATATTTTGTTCTTGCTCTAAGGTTTGAAGCATTTTTAGGTCGATGCGTGGTTTTTAACAGGTGATCGGCATATAGTTTAAAATGTGGTCTTAGATAGATGAGAGGCGCCTCTGTGTTTGCTTCTAAGATATGGTTGACGCTTGAACCTGGGAGCATCGTAGAGATGCGATCATTTTGTGTTGAGGGTAAGGGAAATATATTGACACACTGAAGGTGAGTATCTACCTGAATTTAGATATATGATTCAAGTGTTTTCTGCTTTTGACAATAAAAAGATAAACGCTAATTCCGCAACCTTTTATTATAAGGAAAGGAAACTAGATTTATATTTTGCACTAAAATAATCGAGTAAAATATTTGTTATGGAGAGCTTTTATTACGAGAATGGCGCAAGCTAAAGAAATGTATTTTTAGATATTTATTCTACATCATAAATATCTTATATATAGTTTATGAGAGAGAGAGAAACAGATGGGGAACTAACTGTAGTGGCAGCTGTATACTTCGACCTTTGTCTGTAGGGTCTTATGTATTTTAGTAAGCCAAGGTTTATATTCAAGTATATTGGCTGTAGTAGCGGTCTTGTGAAGGATTACGGTGCTATGGAAGTCTGAAGTCTGTTTTATTGGAATGCTCAACTATTGAGTAGTTGGGAAACTGAAAATCGAGACATTTATTTTCTTTAATTAAGATGGAGATGTCAATTTAGGTACATCATTAAAAACACTAATTCACTATTTCTCAGAAGCAAGAAAACTATATAGGAAATACTTTAAATTAACTTCCAGTTGTTGTCAGTGTGGCTTATATTTGAGTTGGAATAAAAATATTTTCACCACATCAAATTAGCATATAGATAGGTTTAATAATTTATGAGGTTTAGGATTTTTTATATTCCAGGATAAAAAACAATATTAGGAAAATAATTTTCTGCCAGTTCGCGCTTTGTATAGCGAGATATAATTTGGATGAACTATACTCTTGACAACATGCTCATATAAATATATATATATGTTATATAAAAATATCATTTTATTTAAAATTATATTTCATAGATTCAAATATTCTGTTAAGTATATCACCAAATGTCGCGTCTTCCCTTTATATAGCTCCATAAGCTGAATTAAAGCTATTTCTAATCTTCACTATTTTTATTATACTTTCAAGATTTTAACCACGACTACATTACCAATATCATGTAGCACTAAAAGGAACCAGCAAATAATTCCATAGCATAATCCTCAAGATAATCAAAATCATCAGAAAATCTTATTTCCTAATAAATATATACTCTATAACAAATAATTCGGCGCACCAAGAAGCAGTTGTCCGATTTATATGAAAATACGTATACAAAGAGGTTTCGACCAATCATGCAAATGATTGGAATTTGTGTGCCGATTTATGCAAAGCAAGAGCTCCAGCGCATCTGAACTGCGCATCCAGCACGAGCATTCTAGACTCAATATTCGGCGCGGTACGAGCTGATTTTCAGAATTTCCGTTTAATATTTTAGCAGTACGCCTATTTCTACTGTATCAATGCCTCGCCGAAAGATTCGTGCTCATTACGAACATATGTAAGAGTTTGAAACTGGTCGTGCCATTGGATTGAAAGAGGCTGGTTGGTCTAATCGACTAATCGCGCGACATCTTTGTCGAAGTGATGCGGCTATTAGGCGATGTTGTTAAAATTGGGTCAACAACGGAAGTATGCAACGTCAGGACGGCAGCGGTCGACCAAGGGCAACAACAGAACGGGAAGACAGAGCAATTGTCAGATGGCTGTCGCAGCACCGGAATCCACGTTATCTAACTTCCAATGTGTGACAGGCACAAGTGTCCAAAATGACGATCAACAGGCGACTGAGAGAGCGGAATCTAAGAGCTCGCCGACCGTTACGATGCCTACCCCTCACACCCGTGCACCGACAAGTCCGACTACAGCGGTGTCGGGAGCGATCAACTTGGAACTGCGCTGACTGGAGACGTATAGTCTTTAGTGACGAGTCCCGTTTCTTACTGTGCCCTGACGACCGTCGCAAACGTGTCTGGAGACGTCCTGGGTAGCGTGTGGATCCTGGCCTTACTGTCGAACACCACACAGGTCCACAACAGGGCATTATGGTCTGGGGTGCCATTTTATTTGATAGCAGGACCCCATTGGTAGTCATTCCTGCCACCCTGACAGCACAACGGTACGTTGATCACATTCTACGGCCTGTTTTGTTGCCGTTCCTCTCACATCACCCCGGGCTTACTTTTCAACAAGATAATGCCCGGCCACACACGTCACGTGTTACTATGGATTGTCTTCAATCTTGCCGAACTCTTTCATGGCCAGCAAGGTCGCCTGAACTCTCGCCCATAGAGCACATCTGGGACGTGATGGGAAGGCGATTGCATCCATCTCGGAATGTTGACTATTTAGCCCGACAGTTGGAAACAATTTGGCAAGAAATCCCGCAGCACACCATCCGGAATCTTTATCAGTCCATGACACGCCGGGTGGCAGCCTGCATTCAGGCCAGTGGGGGTCCAACGACATGTTGACATTTTCAATTTGTGACGATCAAACTCTGAAAAATAAAACAATTAATTGTTCTGAAATTTTAATCGTTTTTTCCTCTATACATGCTCTTTACATAAAACAAATTTTGTCCAAATCTGACAACTCCTTCTTGGTGCGTCGATTTTTTTGTTATACAGTGTATTTATACGCGTTGTAATTAGAAGAATCTTCATATTCCATATGTGCAGCGCCTCCTTATATCAATGTATTCGATTATAATTATATATGTATTTGATTTATTTTCACAATTCAATATATTTTTATGTATATACCGATCAATGATTTACAGGAAAAAACTAACAAAATATCCAAAACATAAAAATCTTTATAGGAAATTATCCACATTGATCCACACTAAGTTAAAAAAGGATATATTTTCGAATGTATAAACGCGCGTATTTCAGAATTTTTTTTATTTCAGTATGGGCCGTATCGAAAAACTGCGATTTTCATGGTGTTTGCCCTCAAGATAAAGGAAACTTTTACTGACTCATTTCAAACATTGAAGCAGGCTCAAAATGTTGATATCCTATTACTTTCAAAGACATTTGAATAGCATTTATAATTCTAAAAAAGCGTTAAAATGTATATACATACTGGTTCCTATGCTCTTCCCAATGTGTCTTATCGATCTTTTCCTTGACACTTAAAACTATTATACTTCGATTCCCCCGTACAATTAACGCGAGTGCTTTTTCCTTTCATGCCTTTCTATTTTACACTGTCGGCCTCTTCAAACTTTTCCTTGACACGTATAAACAGCGGCTTTTAGCAACTATAGAAATTCCACTATCTTTTTTGGACTCCTTCTGGCGCGCAGAAAGATCATGATGACTGCTGATTATTTCTATTCTCCATTTATATTTATAGAATTTCCGCAAACACATGCGTTCTTACTATTCCACGAATATTGATACCATGAAGGCTGAAAAATAGGTTATAATTTACCTTTTTATCCAGAAATAATTCAAACCAGATGGTTAAACATTTTTTTATTATTATTTAAAGGACGCTCGCTGTGCATTAGATTCATCTCGAAAAATGGTATTACAGAATTGTCTCTGCACGGTGATATTGCACATTTCCCTACGCCATCACTGTAAAGCTTCATTTGGTTATAACGTATTTTTTTCTACCCATCCATCCTATTTTCCGATCGTACTCTTGAGCACTGTCTCCTTACTAGTACAATAAAATAGATACTATTTAAGAATCTTCAGAGACGAGATTTTCAGAGATGCTTTGATATCTTAAAAATATATTCAGATTTATTTATATAAAGGCTGTGAGAAACTGGATATCAATTTTTAAACATTTTGTAAATACAAATTTTAATTATACTTTTTATTTGTTTAAATATTTAACATTCCTGGATATTATTGATTACACGTTGTTTTTATTGGAAAAATGTACGCTTTCAACCAAATTTAGAGAAGAATACATACGCCTCGTATTAGAATATATATGGGATTTAGGTAAGAATAGATGGATTTTGATAAACATATTAGTTTTTTAAATCGGAATAGTCATAAAAATAAATATTATTCGATTATATCTTCACAATGAATGTATTTATACTCTATTTATTATTATGTGATTAATTGGAATTACCAAAATAATTCTCTTTTAATCAGAGAATAGGTTCTACAATCATATATGTATACTCATCTATGTCTATAGATAAAGTTGGTTATATGAGACATATGAACTACAGGCCTAAAAATGCATCAGTTCTCAATACTTACGAAAAGTTTAGGTGGATAACTCGGAAGCTAAGAAGTGCGCTCTGTGATAGTTCCGCAAGATTCGGAAATCTGCAACAAAAAGTAAATATAAGATTCACACAAGGCAACATTAATAAGGGTAGATTAAACTAGCAAAACCGGTATAAGTGTTAACCACTGGTAAACTTGGCCCTTTCAATATTTTTCTATTTGCAGTAAGAACAGTAGAAAAAAATTGTTCAATATAAAAGAAGTGAAAACAGGAAAAAATACGTTATGGAATTCAGGGGAATAGTTTATAGTTTTGAGAGAATATTTTATTATAAAAGGCAAATATATTGATAATTTACGCTTATTAAAATATAATATTTTATATAATCACTGTGAAATGTCTGTCACTTTAAAAGAAAATTGTTATTTTGAGTTATTTAAAAATCGGTTGTTAAATCTGTATAAAAATATCTGATCAAGGTGATGTGTTGAGGCACTTGAATAAGGTTGACGAAATTATTAAAAGGAAAGCAAGTTTTAAACCAATTTATATATTTGAGTATAATATTGATTAATTTTATACTTGCTCGTATGTAGTCGAGACTACATACATATCTTTATCAATATTTTCTCATCAAAGTTTATTTTTAAAATATCAAAATTTTCTCTCGAATCAATCATCTTTGTTGAATTAATCAATTTTGTTCAGTCATTTTTTATAATTGAACGTGAATAAAATGCCCTCCACAAACCCTAAATTAAAAGCCAAACTGTAAACCTTTATATATTACTCAAACTATGGATATTATATTGTAACAAATTGACATTAAAGAATAAAAATAACGATTAACAATAATTCGAATGATTATAGGGAAATGGCAAAGTGAAAACTATAAAATGGCTTTAACAGAGCATGTAAATGAGAAAACACTCAAACGATTATATACAACAACGCGTTAGTCTTCAAACAAAAGTCATAAAGACCTCGATACAATTTAACTTTCAAAGATTTCCTAAAAGTTTCAAATCTGGATGATCAATCTGGGATAAATGTGATTCGGTTAAAATAACTACACGCCTCTTTATAATCATTTTTTTCCGAGTGTGACCTTTTATAGGCCCTAAATCTTCTCCCCTGTTCCCATCATTTTATTGGTTTTTCCAGCTCGTAAACCTGCCCTCCATCTTCCCCCCGCTAATTCTTCCTTCCCGCTCTGGTAGCACTTATCATTTTTATAACTCAATCTTCAATGTCTGACTTACGTCATTCTTAATATAGGGCTAGCTAATTAAGTAGTGTGAGCTATAGCGAAATATATTTGATAATATTAATACGCTAGGATCTTGTGTACATCTATTTGAATACCAAAATATTTTTTTATGGAAAAATAATCACTAAAATGATTAAAGTACAAAATTTTAAGATGATATTAGAGCAAACAAAAAACGTAATAGGAATATATATAAAAACATATGCTATTTTTAATATTAATATCTATTAAATATATTTTAATATACGATGGTTCTGTATATTTAAAAATATATATTAATAATAATAAATTGAACTGTCTTTTTCATATAATTACTTTCGATATATTTATTTTATATGTATATTTATATATAAATTAAATATATTATACATTTATAAATATTATAACATATTTGCTTTCTCTTTCTCTCTCTCTCCATTTGGTACAAAATTTATCCATATATATTTTATTTTTAAATGAACCAAAATTTTAATTTTAAAATCAAACATTTTATCATCAAACTATATATAATAAATACTAATAAAAATTAATGATATATCGCAATATCAACGACTATAATGAGAGTGTAAGGAAGATATAAGTATAGAAGGAAGGGGGTAGATTTGGTCAAGATAGTTTATAACCTCTGTGCTATAAAAATGTATATAATATTGGGGAAAAACAATTTAAAAGACACAAGCTGCTTTCTTCGAATCTTTCTCCAAAGTTTTGATTAAAATTTTAACCTAATCTCTCAATTTATTTCCGCCAAATTAAAATTGATCGCAGATAATTATATCCATCTAACAATAAATTAAAAGTTAATATCTAATTTATTATAACTAATAATTAATTCGCCAAATCCAGAGGTGATTTGAGTACTTTAAAAAATAATTAGCTTACTGCCATCTCATACGACAAATTGTATTCATATGTTATGGCACTTGATCAGTCTTGCAGGGAAAAACTGTCCTAGTCTGCAGGAGGAAAATGTAGACGCTGTATTTATCCCACCTTATCTATTCCAAAATATATAAATACACAATATAAACCCTTTTTACATATGTTTTTAATTCCATTATATAAGTCTTTTTTATTTATTGATATGAATTATATATATATATATATATATATATATATATATATATATATATATATATATGAGATATATATGTTATATATATATATATATAATACCTTGATAAAGGTGGGCGTTCAGTGAGCTGAAATATTAATAAAATAAATGATATTTTAATCCAATATATGCCTTTTTATGTGAGCAATAGATACTTTATTAAAATAGACATTGTACCTGATTATTAGTTTTACTTTTTCAAATATGCCTTTTAAATAAAAAAATATATAAATGTACCTTAAAAACAAAGAAGACATATCCTGACCACGAGTACATGTGCTTTTTTTTCTATTATTTTTTACGCACACATATATGTATATATATTAATTATATATATATAATTTATTTAGATTTTTGAATTTATTCTTAATTTTGTATTCATAGTTGGCAATTCATTCAGTGTGTTACCACATATATTTAATATTGTAACAAAGTATTTATTATTTTATTAGCAGAATATTATTTTTATGTTTATATTTTGCTATACTCTGTAAACTTACCTCATTTGCTTATCTTTTGTTTATCACTCATAGTTTGTTCTTGCCTGAAATATATTGTTGTCTCATCTCGAAGTTGGTCTTTCCTAATTTTCCACGTGGCAATATGTTTAAATCATGCGAACCAAAGGGGCTACCTCTTTTTTTAAAAGAGCATTAAAATTATCGTCCGGCAATTTTACACTATTCATATATATTTTGGTTAGAATAAAAGAAAACATTTTTGTGAAAACATTGAAAATTAGAATAAATATATTTATATAAGGCAGTCTAAATATTTATATAAAAAGTTGTATTTATGTGCAAAGAATAAAAAATATATAATATATATATATATATATATATATATATAGAGTGGGATATAAAAATAAATATTATCAATGACTGTATATATAGACATTATTATTTCCTATATAAATATGTATAAATAAAATATGTAGAATATTTTGGATCCAAAACCTTTTTTTTTATTTTGACTATTTTTATTTCTAATAGAAGAGAGTGTTTTTCTTCTTTAGAAAACTTTATGAACACGAAGCTGGTTTTTCCTTGTGATGCGTGGAATCTGGTTTGATACAATCTTATATATTTATATAGTGCTTCATAAGCTCAGAGGCTGTTCGTGTTTCCTAGGTATTTCTCAGGATAGTCTGGATCATATTCCTAGGTATCTACATAGGGTTTGGGCCGGATACGATCTTCAGCATAGGCAATATTGTAAATAACCCACGAGAGCTTAATTGTCCTTGCTTGTGGAGAGTCCGGGGTGTGTGTTATATAAACCGTTTTCTATAAACTCTACAAAATATAGCTTTTAATGCCGTAGGAAAAGGTATCTGTCCGAATTACAACATAAACTTCATTAATAAAGAAAACAAGCCTATTCAATAGACATTAATATTTGAAAAGCTCCTTATATATTGCTCTAATTAAAGAAGAGCTCCAAAACTTTCTACCACTCGTCAAAAAAAATAACTTGAAAATATGTCGACGTATTAAGTCAATTGATATTCTTACAACGATAAAATTTACCATTACTAAATAAGGAGGCCAAAAATCAAATTTCTATCATACAATGATTTTAAAAAGCTTGATATATATCACCCCATTATTTATATATATAACTTTTAAATAAATATTAGTTTGAAAATAGTGTATATAAATTATATCACAAAATATAAAAACATATTAATTGTGGAACTAATAAGAAATTGAGGAGATTCGAACCCATGATTGTTTAATTGATACCTTTATTTAGTTTCTCTATGGAACCACTGAAGTTGGATATTATACGTGTATTTACTTTTAGCGAGATTTTGACTTGATATGTTATTGTAGATCTTATAGCACTATCAAGGATAAGGTTGCCATTGTTGTCAGTAACCCCCAATTCCATTGTACAAGTCATGTTCGGTTGTGTATATGGTTGTGCGCCACATATCCATATATGTAGAGAGTAGTTCGACCTTTCAAGGTCCTCATTAGTTTAGCCCCTACAATAATTAGAATAATAAATACAGTTAAACCTGTCTATAGCTTCCCCTCTAAATAGCGCCTTCCTCTCTATAGCGCCAGATTTTAAACATTAAAATATAAACATTGTATATTAAAAGTGATCTGTCTATAGCACCCCCTCTCTATAGCACACTATTTTTGTTAGTCCCAAGAGGGGGCGCTATAGACAGGTTTAACTGTATTTTGAATTCAATTTTTGCAGTTTACATATCCATATTTTATGATAAAACCCTTCTTTAATACCCTATTATATTATTATATATGACACCCCACACACACAAACAATATTCTTTTGTAAAAATTGATCTTGTTTGCGGATTATAAATATCACCTACATATCCAAATAAAGAGATAGCTAACCTTAACTCTCGTAATTAAATTAAAGATTAAATGGAATTACTTTCACATATAATACTGACGGTAATTATCCTACCTTCAAACTTAAGGTTTTCTCAGAAAATTTCTACGTCGCGTTTCCTGATCACAAAGGAAATACCTTCCATTTCTTTATTCAGTAGAAATCAATGTTATAGCATTAATTGTGCTATTTATTCTTGGGTACCCTCTCCCCACCACTAGTACGATTGCATATTAATTACACACATATCTCGAAACTTATTAAAATTCAAAAGCATAGCTATTCAACAAATAGTGTTGGGGATAATTTGAAGTAAATGCAAATTCAGGGAACCAGGTGGAAGAACGTCCTAATGACACGCCGCTAATTACAAAAGGTTGTTACTAATTAAGGAACGAAACGTTCCCATTAATTGCTCAGCGACAAAATCTTGGTAGCCGAACAAACGTCATTGGGGTCATTTCCCGCCCCTCTGGTGGTGACCTTAACCTTCTCTTTCTGCTAGTGATCTTTCCAATGGCCATTTATATTGGGCTCTCACCTATTTGTCCTGGCAGTGATTATAATGTTCCTGTCACCTAGTATTCCTGTCGCCGACTTTACCACAGATTACCGCTATCCTTTTGAGAAAGATCGCTCCCCATCACCTACTATATCTATTGCTTACTCTTCAGCCGATGACCACTAACCCATCGAAGAGGATCACCGCCTATCACCCAGTTAAACTGTCGCTGGGTACTTCCGCCGATGACCACCAACATGTCGCTGGCTACTCTCGCCGATGACCGCTACCCTGTCGAGAATATCACCTAGCATACTTGTCGCTGGTTACCTCTGTTGATGACCGTAACTCTATCTAGGAAGGTATAATGCATCACTCGGTATTCCTGTAGTTGGCTACTCCTGCCGATGACCACTACCCCTATCGAGGAGGATAAACGTCCATCAGTTGGTATTCCTGTCTTTGGTTACTTCCTCCCATGACGGCTACCCTGTGGAGGGGTACTTCTATCATATATATAGTAATGTTGCTAATGATCACTCTATCGTTTTATATCTATTAACTCTGAAGAGTAATATTTGTCTTTTATTTTTATATTAATGCTATCGATAAGTACAACAGTACTTATCTATTATTCTTATCAATCACTAATCCTGTCAATTACAATGCCCTCGTTGATGATCTCTACCGTCTGTATCCTAGCAATACTGTCGAGGAGCCACACCGTACTCTGCCTAGGTTAAAAATCTAGGAACGAGGAGCACTAAGGTCCATTATCCAGTAATTCTTTCGAGAAGTACAGCCATTCATTAGCTTATATTCTTGTGAGTAATCAATTCTGCAGCTCCACTAGGGGTTATTTTTTCAATATTCCGACATCATACCCAATATCTAACGTTACCAGTAGTTGTCTTAACATAGTATTTTACCAGCGATCAATCTTGCGGATTCGAGCTAATCTGCTAACTGACCTGTTAGGGGAGGGGCCGATTGTGTGAAATTATCCACCTCTGTTAGACAAACTTCGAAGATATTTCAAATTCTAAAATATTTAATAGAGAGAGAGGGGGGGGGGATAGATAAAATATTTACGTGTGTGTTTTTATGTTTTGAATTAAATGATTTATATTGGTTTAAATCCAAATAAATATTGAATTCGTTTATATTGAAGCGATGCAGCAGAGAAATAGAAGAGAAGACGTGGGGAAGCGAAGAGAGAAGGGATCAGCCGGCGCGAGCCGCACGCAGTTCTTTGGGGTTCCGAAGAGGTAAACAAGGTGCCGGGTTGAAGCCTAGCCGAACATCCTGCCGAACGTCTTGGGCAGGGAGAACGGCGGGACAACAGACGCAGCAGGTGGGCTCCGAACGTGTGGCCGTATGGACTGACCGGGAAGACGGTAGCGGAGAAGGATCCCTCTAGTGGCGGGCATTGAAGGCGGGTCAATCTTCTACTGTATAGTTACTTATCTACTCCTTAAGCTCGTATAATAAATATACCGCACTAAGCTGTATCCTAAAGAATCCACATTGTTCTCTTAGAAACCTTGCACGCAAACATTGACGGCTGAGAAGCGTCGTAACAATATTTATAGATATCCTTTAATATATACATATAATACGTATATAGGAGAAGACAATATTAAATATATGATGCATGCGATAATATATACATATCATCGATTTTTATAACTATTAATGGCTTTAGAAACGTGACAATAATTTTGAAGATTCAACTATTTACAAGGCTGTGATTGGATAATTTGCCAATTCTAACTACAGAACAAACCCATCAGATGTAAATGATGTTCATTTCGACAAATATCGTAGAGAAGCGCAAGAGAGGAAAAAAATGTCAATATTCTTTTTTTTTCTCCAAAATTTGACACACACAAATTTCCTAAGCAGACTTATTAGCATCATTTGACGACCTCGCTTTAAAACAAAGAGTGGAAATAAAAAGTGCTTTCTTCAATTATCATATTTTAGCATAATGAATAATGCATACGAGCTTATTGAATAGGAACACCAATATACCCGCCGATTATTGAGAAGAGGGAATCTTTTAAATAAGTTATTAATAGAGGTTTCTCTAGTTTTTTTCCTTTGTAGGAATATTTTCTCATTGGCTATCTAGGTCGTATGTGTGTGTATTGGTAATTGATAACTACTTATTTTTTTTTAATTATTATTCAGGTTTATTACTAATTCTCACCAATATTTTGCCTTTGAAATATATATTCTCTCTCTTATTACGACGTGGATAATTTAGAATTTTCCAATTGCCTTTATATATTCCCTCTTATCAATTATATATATATTTATATATCTTCTTTTCTAAAATCAAAGATGATTGGTGTTTTGAATTTAAAATATTTATGTTTATAATATAAAATAATTTGAAACACTAGTTAAATAAATTTTAAAAGTCTAAATGATAATAAATATATAAATATAAACACTCTCATAATGCATAATCTCTCTCTCTTTTTCTCAAAAGATGTGAATATATATTCTGAATATTTAAATGTTCATTCCAAGAGTACAATCCGTTTTTCTTTATATACACATCAGAATTCCGTATAGAACACATATATAACATATAAAGTGATTCGTACAATTCAACATAGAATCAAAAGAGGAATAATAGAGCGTGTTATTTTATATATTTATATAAAATATTTGTGTTCCTCGTGTGTATTAAAAAAATAGATATATTTCATTAACGTCCTGGATAACACGAAAGGTAGATCGCACAAGTATTCTGGATCAACGGTCGGCTCAATTATCCCTTCCTCAAAGGTTGGCCGAAGACGCGCGACAGGTATTGTGCCCGAGATTACTGCTGAGGGAATGATGGCAACTTTCAAAAGCGTTCAGCCATCGAATGCAGATGATGGATGTTTAGCTTAAACTAAGTTTCCTTTTGCAAAGCCTCTTCCTTTTGTTGCGAGATTCTATTCGAAGACGCTCTAGTACCTAATGGAGCCCACTGCACCTGTTTATAACCAAAATTCTACAAACCTCTTATTTCATGGTTTCAAATATTTGTTTCTAGTAACATAATTTCCCTAGGACACAAGAGAAATGTTATTTCATTCCTCTATTCAAAATTAAGATAATTAAATTATATTTATATATAGCTTTAGAGATAACCCATAACTCTTAATTCAAGATAGGTATAGCCCTAATGAATTTTATAAATTTTATATATGTGATTATATTTGTGTTTATTTTAATATTTCTGTATATTTATCATTTAAACATAATATTTTTAATGTATAATTTTTCTGATATAATGTTTTGAAAAAACGCATTTTTATAATTTTATTAAAATTATTTGTTAAAGAACTATATAATTAACTTTATTTATTTGATATATTTATATTAATTCTATATGTGTATATTTGACCATTATGAAGCTCAGATTACTACCTTCAATAAAGAATTAGTACATAGAAAGTATAAATAAACATTTACTCTCTAACGATATCCTCATTTCGACAAGTCTCTGAAAAAATCCACCCCAAGTTTTTTCTTTTACAAACAAGAGAAGCTGCTCATGTTTAATGCATAGTCAACATGAAGGGCATGTTTTATGGGGAGTTGTCCACATTAAGGTAAACTTGTCCATTAAATATTCAAATAGTCGGCTGCCTGGCCAGAGGTAGAATTCCATTCAGCGACCGCCGCATGGCTGATTTACTTGGGAGCTTCATACTGAAATACCTTCCTACACCACATATATATATTGGTGAGGTTTACTTGAATATATTAAACTCCGTATACATTTATCGTATATTCATAAATAAGAACAAAAATAATTAAGAAAGCATATAGCTTGTTAATTTAAAATTTGGTGAAGTTTCTTCTAAAAAATTAAAATTTAAATTAAAGCCATCAATTTGTTCAGGTAGACATCTCTCGATGAATAATATATGAAACTGTAGATTTTTGGCTATAAAGTAATTAAAATTTACTTTCTCGGCAATAATGTTTTTATTTTGTATATTACGCTTGAAAACTAGCTTCAATGTTTTGCTAGTCTCGTTAATCTAAGAAACGTTATTGCAGAAAGATTTCTAGATTATATAATACATATATACAATATATATATATATATATATACAAATATACATTTTATCAAATAATTGTGAATATAAAATAGGCGTTATTGTTAATATTCAAAATATTCACACCCTTATTTTACAAAATTTAATTTGTCCATAATATATATCATTTTTTCTTCCCATTGAATATAAGCAAAAATATTTTTTAAACTTAAATCTATTGACGTTTTGTGGCGCTGAGTTTGTTGTTGACACACAATAAAATGTTATAATACCTTGATAAATGTTGGCGTTCAGCCAACTGAAATATTGGTAAAATAAATGATATTTTGATTCAATATATGCCTTTTTATTTAATATATATATATATCTAATCTAATGATTAAGGTTCCAAGAGAAATATATTAAAAAATGAGGTTTTTTAATGAAAGAAATATTTTCTTAGGTAAATACCTAGAGGCAAATAATATTTAAAATTCATTAAGGAAATGTATATATATAAATAAGTAAATAATGTGTTTAATAATACAAAATAGTATTTATTAGCAATGTATATCATCAAGAATTAAACCAGGAAATAAAAATAGAAAAAGTCAAGATAATAAGATAATTTCCAAATCAAATGTTTGTATAGTCTTAATTATTTTTTCAGCTATCAAATAATAATCTTAAGTTAACCTGAAACAAGACAATGTTCAGTAAAATAATCCATTGTATCATTATTATAGTGAAATAATCAGGTTACTTGGTATCCTGATGTTTCAAACAGTATCTCTCCTAATCTCAATAATCCATTGTATCAATATTATAGTGAAATAATCAGGTTACTTGGTATCCTGATGTTTCAAACAGTATTTCTCCTAATCTCAATAATCCATTGTATCAATATTATAGTGAAATAATCAGGTTACTTGGTATCCTGATGTTTCAAACAGTATTTCTCCTAATCTCAATAATCCATTGTATCATTATTATAGTGAAATAATCAGGTTACTTGGTATCCTGATGTTTCAAACAGTATCTCTCCTAATCTCAATAATCCATTGTATCAATATTATAGTGAAATAATCAGGTTACTTGGTATCCTGATGTTTCAAACAGTATTTCTCCTAATCTCAATAATCCATTGTATCAATATTATAGTGAAATAATCAGGTTACTTGGTATCCTGATGTTTCAAACAGTATTTCTCCTAATCTCAATAATCCATTGTATCAATATTATAGTGAAATAATCAGGTTACTTGGTATCCTGATGTTTCAAACAGTATCTCTCCTAATCTCAATAATCCATTGTATCAATATTATAGTGAAATAATCAGGTTACTTGGTATCCTGATGTTTCAAACAGTATCTCTCCTAATCTCAATAATCCATTGTATCAATATTATAGTGAAATAATCAGGTTACTTGGTATCCTGATGTTTCAAACAGTATCTCTCCTAATCTCAATAATCCATTGTATCAATATTATAGTGAAATAATCAGGTTACTTGGTATCCTGATGTTTCAAACAGTATCTCTCCTAATCTCAATAATCCATTGTATCAATATTATAGTGAAATAATCAGGTTACTTGGTATCCTGATGTTTCAAACAGTATCTCTCCTAATCTCAATAATCCATTGTATCAATATTATAGTGAAATAATCAGGTTACTTGGTATCCTGATGTTTCAAACAGTATCTCTCCTAATCTCAATAATCCATTGTATCAATATTATAGTGAAATAATCAGGTTACTTGGTATCCTGATGTTTCAAACAGTATATCTCCTAATCTCAATAATCCATTGTATCAATATTATAGTGAAATAATCAGGTTACTTGGTATCCTGATGTTTCAAACAGTATCTCTCCTAATCTCAATAATCCATTGTATCAATATTATAGTGAAATAATCAGGTTACTTGGTATCCTGATGTTTCAAACAGTATCTCTCCTAATCTCAATAATCCATTGTATCAATATTATAGTGAAATAATCAGGTTACTTGGTATCCTGATGTTTCATACAGTATTTCTCCTAATCTCAATAATCCATTGTATCAATATTATAGTGAAATAATCAGGTTACTTGGTATCCTGATGTTTCAAACAGTATTTCTCCTAATCTCAATAATCCATTGTATCAATATTATAGTGAAATAATCAGGTTACTTGGTATCCTGATGTTTCAAACAGTATCTCTCCTAATCTCAATAATCCATTGTATCAATATTATAGTGAAATAATCAGGTTACTTGGTATCCTGATGTTTCAAACAGTATCTCTCCTAATCTCAATAATCCATTGTATCAATATTATAGTGAAATAATCAGGTTACTTGGTATCCTGATGTTTCAAACAGTATCTCTCCTAATCTCAATAATCCATTGTATCAATATTATAGTGAAATAATCAGGTTACTTGGTATCCTGATGTTTCAAACAGTATCTCTCCTAATCTCAATAATCCATTGTATCAATATTATAGTGAAATAATCAGGTTACTTGGTATCCTGATGTTTCAAACAGTATCTCTCCTAATCTCAATAATCCATTGTATCAATATTATAGTGAAATAATCAGGTTACTTGGTATCCTGATGTTTCAAACAGTATCTCTCTTAATCTCAATAATCCATTGTATCAATATTATAGTGAAATAATCAGGTTACTTGGTATCCTGATGTTTCAAACAGTATCTCTCCTAATCTCAATAATCCATTGTATCAATATTATAGTGAAATAATCAGGTTACTTGGTATCCTGATGTTTCAAACAGTATTTCTCCTAATCTCAATAATCCATTGTATCAATATTATAGTGAAATAATCAGGTTACTTGGTATCCTGATGTTTCAAACAGTATTTCTCCTAATTTTCCATGTTGAATATCGATAATCACCACGAACCCTAAAATTGTTTGTGAATATTGTCCAAGATATTGTACCTATATTTGATAAATAATACTAAAAGGATATTTATACGAAGCTATATATAGCTAGAGATAAATAACGATGGAGAGAGAGAGAGAGAGAGAGAGAGAGAATCCTATAAATTTTAAATTACTATAAAACGCAGGCACCGAGGATACGTTTCCTATTTTTAATAATATATTCTCAAGCTTTCGGGTGATGTTAACCCTTATACATAATATATATAAAAGAGAAATTCGCTTATATATTTGCTCCTTACCCGAAAGCTTGAGAAGAAATTAATAAAAATTGGAAACTCATTCTCGGACCCTGCATTTTATAGTAAAAGATGAATAGATCAGACGATAATCCCTAATAATATGTTACGATCAAATTGAGCTTGTATTGAAAGATTATTAAATAAAAGATATACTTCCCTTTGTCATCTATCTCTCCTTTTAGCTATAGCTATATATATACAAGTACTATATGTAATTAATGTATGTAAGTACTTGCATATTTATGAATAAACAGATGATACGAAATTGAAATACCTTGGTTTCTAGAAGCAACGCTAGAATATCTAAGAGAGTTGGAATAGGATTTTAGCACTGGAGATAGTGTGAGAACCAGGAAGAGTACTGAGAGACGTAATCAAGGAAGGAACCATTTATTTACCAGAAGGGGGTAGAAACAAACTAAATTTAATTAAGATCTCAGGTAATAAGGATCTAATTTCACACTAAGCGATTGTTGTTTGCTTCCAACAAATACACTTCTTTCACACATCGAAACACACATTACATTCTACTTACAGAATGGCGTCTTATTTATTTTTCTCTATCGGCCATACGATAACTACACTTCATATCTATATATACTAACTTCTAAACTATTTTGACGAGTATGTTTGGTTAAAAAAATAATTTCCTCATATCCTTACTGCATTGGTAAAATAATGGAAGGAGGCCTGGCTCATCAGTGGGGAACCCTCCCAGCATCTTCGCCAGTATAATCTACCATACCGTTATAATATTGTATTGGGCTGTTTTCTTTCATAACGATACTGAATATGATTTATTGAAAAATGTATTTTAATATATTTACATAAAATATTTATAATTATTTTGCAAGCAGAGTCCAATATCATCCGCTGGGAGGGCTCTCTACTGATGAGCCAGGTTATCCCATTATTTTATCATTTCAGTAAGAAAAGTCGAAAATCGTTTTATTTAAAAATGAAAATACGAGTCAGAAATAGTCATCATTTTCATAAAAAACTTGTTATAAAGTGTTTTAGCGCGCATTCTTATTTTAAAATAAACATTTTCTACCCTTAGAGTGCAATGATAAAAAATATCATGAGGGCCTGGCTCTTCTAGCATACAGCAATTATATTGTATCGGACTATTTGTCTTGTTTATAAAGCTGGCACTTTGAATGCACATGGCACGTTTATATGTATAATGTAATTATGAATAACGACCTGTATAAATTACTTCCACGTGTGAAAATCCGATCAAGATAATGTATGTATCGATGTTTAGAATTGGATCTGCTAGTTGTCTCTTGGTCTCATGATGCAATAATCTCCTCTGTTAAATAGGAACGTCGATAAATGCCAATTTTTGAAGACAGACGATGCTCTAATAAATTACTGATTACTGCTTTATATATCAAAATAATTTGGTTTATATATACGAATATATATTATTTTTCTATATACTTATAAAACTAATTTTTGTTTGGAGCAGTTTTAATAAAATATTTACATATTTTACAATTTTATTTCCAAACCTTGCTTATTAGTATGCATTAAATTTATCTATATGAATAACTTTGAATATTTAAAATGGGGGTATGGTTAAAGAAATTAACGGTTAAAATATGAAAATATAAATAAATATTTAATACATATATATATAGCTAGAGTTGAGGAAGGATAGTATTCAGGTATAAATTGACGCACCTCTTCCTTTAAAAATGCATTTAAAATGTATTTTGCTTATCATCCCAGTGAAGAACGTAAAATCAGCGATAAAAAAGTGGTATAATACCAGCGTTGGCAAGTTCAGCCAATAAACAACCTGTATACCATTTATATATAGAAAGGCATACTTGGATCCTTGAAAAAAAAAAACAATTTTTTCTAAAAATATTTCGAAGGATTTTTCTCTCTTTATGATTTTTTCAACAATAAACTCAAAGGTAATCTAAAATTTCTTGCAGATCACACGAAAATAATTTATAAATTACTTTTGAGTTGAGTTTATTGCGCAATAAATTCATAAAGAGAGAGCAATCCCTTGAAATATTTGTAAAAACCTTTTTTTCACTGATCGAAACACGCTTTTTTATATACATTTTGAAAGGATCGCCTTCTAACTCGAACTGTATACCATTTTTATGCGAGCTGTCACTGTGTGACGAGGGCCCAAGTAAAAAACTACATGATAAACGGGTAGGCCTTTGTCTGTAATATCTAAAGCTAGTGTTTTGGCACATTTTTAAACATGACTTTGCCGCCGTCACTGGAGAGATAAACAAAATGCTTTTTTAAAGGGATTTTAAAATGATAGGTTATTCTATTGTGTACCTATAATGAATATATTCATATATTAGAGCTATAGTTCTACGAAACAATCCATCTAATTAACAATTACTTTTGAAAATGAACTAATGAAGATTTTCTATCCTGATCCGACCAATTAGCGATCACCTTAAGGAGCTGCCGGCAGCTATCCAGTTATAAACGGTTTCTAATAGTAGAGAGATCAACTTTCTTAAATAAACATTACAATGATATGTTCCATTATTTCTATGGTGCCTTGAAAACTAAACTATTTCTCTTTCTTAATATATTGAAGGCTGAATATAAATAAATTTTGCTTGAAAAAAAAATATAAATGTAACATCTTTCCGAAGTGAGTTTTCCATTGAATTCAATTACAAGCTTTCGCCCTTCATCGGGCAATAACAAAAATTCGCGAACGTGAACGATATATGTCATTTTCTCTTATGCTTGTTGCACACAATAATTTAGATGATAAACTTATTTGAACTCCAGAACAATTCAAACTTATGAGGCATATTGCTCAACCATCGTGAATGGAATATATCGTTCCCTCCTACATTCACCTCCAATATCACATTATCTCCATTGAAGAGCGAGAGGTCGAAAGTTCACAGTTAAATAATATAAAAAAATACAAAACCTTACTGTGAAAAGATTTTAATTTTATAATTTATAGAATGATTAACACCCGCCTCTTCCTCTAAAAACAATTTTGATTTTAATACATATTTGTCCGTATTATATAAATTTCACTTTATATATATCCCAGAAAAAACACCTCTCCTTATGAATATATATTAAAGGAGGGGTAAATGTGATCACCTTTCTTTTGCAAATTTATTTCTAGATATATGTACCTTTTATTTTCATTAGAATAAGTAATTCACAAACAAAATTTGACGTGTTAAAAACATAAATACCTAATTAATAAACTCGGATAATTAGGAGAAAATGTGTGTTTGTTAGAGAAAAATCTTATTGTTCTATTGGAATTCATTAATTGGCGTTAATAGAATTGTGGTAAGGTGTTGACTGATTGTTTTCTGCATTTGTTATCTTTTATATTATGTATATATATATATATATATATATAAGGCATAAAATAAGATTAGTTCCTGTATAAATTCCTATATAATATGAGGTAATTATATATTATAAATATTTATAATTATATATCTTATATAATAAAGAAAATAGATTAGATGCTTGAATATTTGATCATCTTGAGGATTATGGTATGGAGTTATTTGCTGGTTCTTTTTGGTACTAAATGATATTGGTGATACAGTCGTGGCTATAATCTTGAAAAGTAAAATAATGAAAATAGTTTTGATATGAGATTGTTTTAATTGAGCTTTAGGATTATATAATAAACATAATTTGGTAAAAGCACTGCCTGGCTTAAGGCGAGTAGTATAAGGAAAACAAAATATTATTTACATAATGTACAAATGTTTTGAGCCGACCAACGGGGAAACAGAGAGAAAATATGGTTTTACGGGCTACTAACCAAAAGTTATGATTTTTGAGCCCACAACGGGGAAACAACAACAAATGAGTATTTTATAGGGGAAGAGTGACCTCTGGCGGTCGATTTAGCAGAATATTTGAATCTATGAAAATATGATTTTAAATAAAATAATATTTTTATATAACATATATATATATCTATCTAATTAATCAATTTCTATTTCGAGATAAAATAATGTCTGAGTGTAAAAATATCCATCCCAGGTTTCGATGTTAAAGAGATTCCGAAATCCTTGTGAAAATATCTCATGCCATCGCATTCTTGGAGCTTCTCCAGAACCTTTTAAATAATCTCTCGTCCTAGGTTCCTAAAAAGCGTTTTTTTTTTCTGGATAATTACAAGAAAACAGAATTCCATTTTATAAAATTGGTTGATGGTTCTTTTATTTTTGGATGAAATCCATAAATTTTAATGACACTTCTATTCCACTTTCGACGTCATTTCAGTGAGCAAAAAAAACGATTTGAATCCGTTTTTAAATTTATCGCGCTGAAGTGAAAACAGAAAGTGAAATACAAAAATATTTCGGAAGGTGAATATTTATGATTATAAAACATATCAGTTATGCATAGTTTATCCCTTTACATATATAAAAATATGTGTGCATATATATATATTACAATATTTCGAAGGGCAACTCGCCTCGATTTATCTAGTATATTTGTTCATATATATATATATATATATATATGAATATGTTCAAAATACATTTATATGTACCAAAAAGGCACTACTGCCATTAAATGTGCGTTTAAACTAGGCATTCAATTTGCCGCCTCAGTAAAAATCGTGATGGTGGTAATAAAGAATGAGCCATATTATAATCAGTAGATCAAAATAGGTCCAACATGTTATATATATAAAAAAGAATTTACCCAACAACCATCCATATTTATTCATAAAACAATTAATATAGATACGAATATTTATTTTTTACCATGATATTTCTGAAAATTTGATCTCCCATCTATTCTAGAATGAGCCAATGTTAACACTTAAAGTTGAAATTTAAATCAAATTCAGCTTATTAGTTTTCTATTTAAAATTGATTTCATTATTTAGAATAATTATATATGGATATATATATTATTATTATCATATATATGCTCGTGGTCAGGGGGGTTGGCCAAATATCAGGGAACAGGCTAAATAAATGTTTAGTTGATTTCTGTTCCACCAGATGGCGCTCTGCCTTCTGTAAAGCACATGTGCTCTTGGTCAGGATATGCCATTTTTAATATATATATATGGAAAAACAATAGAAAAAAATAAAAGATATGTGGGTCAGGTGTTGATATTAAAAATAAAGAAGGCATCTCCTGACCACGAGCATATATATGATAATAATAACATATATATCCATATATAATTATTCTAAATAATGAAATCAATTTTAAATAGAAAACTAATAAGCTGAATTTGATTCAAATTTCAACTTTAAGTGTTAGCATTGGCTCATTCTAGAATAGATGGGAGATCAAAATTTCAAAATATCATGGTTAAAAAAAAATGTTTAAATAACATTAAATATTTATTTTTTTAAAAACTCTTGATTATCTCTTATCTAAAAATCATGTTTTTTAGAAACTCATAAAAAATAAATAAAAGTGTCCATATACCTCTCTTTTAAAATAGATGTTTTAAATAATCTTTAGCTTCCTCCTGGCGAATCATAGTTCTATTGAGGTATTGTACTTCCTGAGGCTAACCCTCAAAGCCAAGGTCAAATTTAAAGGTCACCTTTTCACTCCCTCCCACATTTTACCTAGGTCACTCCTCAATTCCATAAAGATACATTCATTCCTATGGTTTCGAAATGATGACTATGTGAAATTTTACATTTGCAGTTTTTCTGTCTAACTTTTTCGATACATGCTCTTCTCATTTTGTATTTAATTTTACTTTAAAATATCTTTAACTTTGTTAAAAATAAGAAATTCTCCCATTGGTGATCATTTAAAAATAATAAACTATAGTCTCTTTTGAGTATTCATTTTCATTTATTCCAATAAGGTCACTCAGGGGGCGCCCATGGCTAACTCGGATAATTGTTATAAGGCTGTTGATGTTTATTTTATTTACAATCATTTTGAAGGTGAATGATACTCATTAAAACGACTAAGAAAAAAAAAGATATTTATTTCTAGAGAATGTGCCAATTTATTAATGAATACCTTAAGTTACCCTAAAGTTACGGAAGGGTGTGAGAAATACACTACAGTCTCATCTCCAAATATCTATATTGTGGCGCAGAATTAACAAAGCCAGGAGGGGGTCGAAGAGAGACCGAAAAATAGTCTCCAAATCCGTCCTAATATAAAGGAAGTCTCTTTTCTGTCTTTGAAGTTGGAAATTGCTTATGAAGTCAGATTAACGTTTTAGATCAATAGCATATGGAGGCAGAAGACAAAGGGAAACTATTGCCTAATGTCTTTCACGAATATCTCAATGAATGGACCAATTGGACCAGGCCCATATCTTACCACCAGACTGACTATAGATCGACCGCCTTTGAGGAGCCACAGCAGTCTTAGCAAAGGCTAGCCTCCCAAATAATATAATACAAAATATACTAACTTATATATATATATATACACTTCGTTCTCTTTTTATGCGGTTTTTTTTTATGCGGTTTTGGAGTTATGCGGTGCAAGAAAAAAAAAATATTCGAATTTCGAAAATTTTTTTTTGGTGATTCACTTTTTCTGAAAACGAATAAGAATAAAAACTACAACTCTACTATTACGCAATCAATACAAAGAAAGAATTTTGTAACGTCCTGGTTGTATGTTAAGTTATCCAACAAACAGTAGAGGGGAAGTTCCAATGTCTTTTATTCCGCGCCTGCCGGTGTCTTACACAACTCGTGCAAAACCGAAATCAAAACTGAAAACCCGCCGGCGTGCCAGCTGCCGTTACAAATTTCTTTTTTCTTTTATTGACATGTTTTCTCTTGATTTGTTCTTAAAAACAAAAGAGACAAAAACAAAAATACCTCGTTAAAATTGCGTGTTTTTATGCTGCATTTTGTTTTTGTATGAAACTAATTAAAAAAGCCTGCATATTGGAAAGCATTAGAAAATAAAACTTTGTGAAAGAAGGTTACTACCGAAAACCGGAAGATAAATTTACTCAAGTGAATTGTAAGTTTTTTTGAATAATTTTAGTGCGTAATTGTACATTAAGTTTTTTCTATAATTTTTAGTCCTCTTAAAGAAAATGTGCGACAATAATAAAAAACAAAAAAGAAGTGCAATTTCGCTAGAAACCAAAATTATAATTCTCGATTGCTTGGCGAAAGGAGAAAGATCAACAGCAATAGGTAAACTTTATAATTTAGGCGAATCTACTATAAGAGCAATAAAAAAAATGAAGCGGCAATAAGAAGATCAGTCAGATCTGGTACAAATTTGAGTTCTAAAATTTCATCATATTCAAGAGGCACTTTAATAGAAAAACAGAAAAGGCTCTCGTAATTTGGATTGAAGATTTAACTCAAAAATGAATTCCGTTAGATGGACATTTAATCAAGATGAAAGCCCTTAAATTTTACAAGGAGTTAAAAGAATCAGAGCCATCTACATCTTCACGTGAAAGTAATGCACAATTCTCTGCCAGCACAGGGTGGTTAACTGGTTTTATAAAAAGACATTCTTTTCATAATCTAAAAATAAAAGGTGAGGTGGCTTCTGCAGATGAAGAAGCTGCTAGAAAATATCCTGAAAAGTTGGCTAAAATTATTAAAGATGGAGGATATTGTGCCCACATCAAATCTTCAATGCTGATGAAACAGGATTGTTTTGGAAAAAAATGCCAACCCGTACTTACATTGCAAAGTCCGAAAAAAATGCCAGTGGTTTTAAAGCTGCTAAAGATTGAGTTACTTTATTGCTGTGCAGCAATGCATCTGGCGATCGAATGTTAAAACCGCTGCTTGTAAATCGATCTTTAAAACCACGTGCATTAAAAGGAAAAGACTTAAATACACTGCCCGTACATTGGATGGCAAACAAGAAGGCCTGGGTAACAACGGCTATTTTCACTGAATGGTTCAATAAATGCTTCGTACCCGAAGTAGAAAATTATATGAAAGAGATGGGTCTCGAATTTAAGATCTTATTAATTCTTGACAATGCACCAGGTCATCCAAACTTAGAACATCCAAATATAAAGGTAGTTTTTTTCCCTCCAAACACAACGAGCCTAATTCAACCATTAGATCAGGGAATTATTTCAACATTTAAAAAATATTATGTAAAATTCACTTTCCAATTCATTTTCGATAAACTGGAATCCGATACAATAACAGTTACTGAAGTTTGGAAACAATTTAATATCTTGAACTGTGTAGATCATGTTGCGTTAGCAATTGCCGAGATAAAATCACAAACTTTAAATGCATGTTGGAAAGCTGCTTGGCCTGAATGCGTATCAAAGAGAAATGAATCAAATAGAACAACAATAGTAACATCAGATATTATTTCAATTGCTAAGGAAATAGGTGGGGAAGGTTTTGATGATTTTGGCGAGCATGATATAGAAGAATTGCTTGTGGACGAAGCCCTAAATGATGATGATATTTTGGAAAGTATGGTAGATACTACTAAAGATTTCGAAACAGTGTGTAGATAGCGAACTGGAAGATGTTACTCCACTGGACGAAAAATAACTTCGGGAAGGCCTTCAACTTTCCGGTAAATTGGAAATTTTTTTTATTCAAAATGATAATGATGTAGAACGCGCCTTAAAATTCCAACGTGATCTGAAAATTTGTATGTCTGGCTACAGAGAACTCTACAAAGAACTAGTCGAGCCATCACAGCGTTTTATTACTGACTACCTTGTCAAAGAAAAAAAAATCACTGAAGTTCCTAAAGAAGCATTACCATGTAGATCTGATGACGTAATTTTATCTTCAAGTGATGAAAGTGATCTTGCACCAATCCACAAACGGGTTCGCACATTATCAGACAGCGAATAATGATGAAAACATTCTTAATATGATTTTAAATAAAGTTTTGTTTATGTTTTTTTTTTTTTTACATATTAAGTTTTGTTTTTGTTATTAACACACATATGTGCCATTTATTAAAATATGATGAGAAAAAAATTATATCTTATTATTTATAAATCTTTTTTTATGCGATTTCTGGTGCATTTTAAAACATTATTTAGGTTTTATGCGATTTTTTTAATAAATGGAACGTATCCATCATTTTACATATAAATGTATGTCTTTTTTTGTGCGATTTTTTTTTATGCGGATTCCCCTGGAACGCATCTACCGCATAAAAAAAGAACCAAGTGTATATATATATATATATATATATATATATATATAATAAGAACAACTCATTCTAAAAATTATATATAATTTATAAATATTTTAAATAGAGAGGTATATGAAAAATACATATATATGTATATTATATAAAATAAAACTATATATTGAGAGAGGGAGATTACAGATTAATAAATAATATTCGTATATTTAGCATCTCTAATATGTATTTTAGCAAGTCATTATGTTTGCAACCAATTTCTTTGCAAATATTATATATACCGTATTACAATACACTAAATCATTATTTTCAACATTTTAAATATAATACAAAAAGTTGAAATTGTTGTTAACAATTATATTATTGCAAAATGGCCCTAATATTATTATATATTAACCAAAGAATAAAGTTATTCAGAAAAGGCATGTCTTCCATTAACCTAAAAATGGTAACTTTGTTAATATTTAGTCTTGAAATGTTGTGTGCATATGATATTATATGTTATTTTAAGGCAATATTTCGAATGACTTTATATTTATAAATATATTTGGTCAAAGGAAGATTCGGTATATTAACTTGACTTGTTCCTAATTGGTTGGTAAAGTACGGGATTATAACTTCTATTTTATTTTGATATCGTTAAAGGAAAACTTCGTAAAATGTCGAGTACAAATTAAAAACAATCTCTTGGAAAGAGAAGGAGAAAAGGACTTTACCAAAAGTTTCTTTTTTAGCTGTAGAAAAGTGGAAATAGAAGTTTGCCCACCAATTAGGAAAAAATAGGGCCGAATATAAAGATGGCGTATTTTAGTGGTTCTACCGCCATAGTCTGGTCTATTAAAGCATTTCTGGAGATATAAAGTCCTGGACATTTTGTATTCAATATTTATTTATTTATACGACCAAGTGATTATTTATCTTGTAGAAAATAGATAATCCCCATTAAGTAAAACTACATTTAAGCCATAATAGGTTTTGTAAATCCTTCTGATTTTTATAATGTTTTTTACATTATGATGCGTTAGGGTGCTATCTGTTATTAATATTCCAAGCTATTATTTTTAAAAAGAATCATACGCGTCTATGATAATTTTGATTTTTTAACATTATACCTTTCATTTAATACACAAACTGGTGCATTTCTATTAGGAATGTACTTCGATATATGAAGGTCTCTTACTATGACCCATAAATATTTTTTATTGAAGTGTAATCATACTATATTATTTCTATAATATAATAATAGAGAACTTCTTAATCGTGCAATTGAATTTTGCAGATGATAATCTGCCATCTAACGGAGAATATAGATCGAATTATCTTCTGATTTTAAATCATACAGATTTGGCCTATGATATCCAATTGCACAATCAGGAGGTGCCCTTTTATTTGATAATACTTTGCCATCCTTTTCATATATACATTAAACGATTTTTCTTATAAAAAACTGATTATTATATATACATAATAAATATGTTTAAATATATTTATCAAAATGACCTCTTAATGATATCGAATTGGTGTTCCATGACTCGAGAGTTATCTGACTATATATATATGAAAAAAGAATAATTGATAAAAATTCAATTCGTATGCCTCAATGATTCTTCAAAAATATCGAAATATCACAAAAGAAAAAATATTGCAATATATTTTCCATTTAAGTTATATTAAATTTTATATTTGGAATATAGATTTTTTCTAAATTTTGGAAAAGTCTTCTCCGGTTGACTTAACAAGGGAGAGTAGGAAGAATTGAAAAGACGAGCTTAAGCTTATCTTGGCAAAACTGACATATATATATATGGAAATAATAGATTCAGCCTACGTAAAACTTTTTTATTTTAAACTATATTGCTTTTTTTTCCGAAGGATATTCCTCTGAATGTACAATTGATAATACTAAATAAAAAAATATTTCAAAAATATTAAAATATTCATATTAATATCCACGAACATTTTTGTTTCTGATCTCTCTAATGTTAAATACAATAGTTATATACTATATCCTCATAGGGGGGAAATGGAGCCAATAGGATATTTTCATTGCTTCGAACTCTCTGAAAGGTTTTCTATTTACTTTTCAATTAGTAAGAGCTGTCACCCATTAAGTCAATAGTTTCTCAACATTTATTACACATTATTGATTGAAACTTTTCGCATCTCTTCCAAACTTTCTTCTCCATTAAATCATGTGTGAAACCTTTACAATATATCTATTTAATATCCGAATACCTTCGCTATAACAAATAGAATATACTCAATAAGAATATAATTACGTCTATCTTTTGAATATTAAATTATTAGGGTTATTCAACACTATTTATGGAATATTATGTGGATATATTACTGAGGAATATATATATATGTCATAATTTGCCTAATGTGCAAGAGATATAATTTCTTTTCATCATAATTAGTGTGTTAAATTGTAAATACAAATTCATCCATCTATAAATCTGTACAAAATAAACCTGGGAGCCAGCGCGCGCGGGCGAATGCTACGGCACGCCGCCGCGTGCGCGCGCTCACGAGTGTGGAACAAATTCTTTTCGAAATTTACATGCACAACGGTTGCGCCCTTCCATTCGACCACGGCGGATACGACAAATATATATATCGAAAAGATAGAGGTTGCCTGGCCGGCATTCATATTTATATAAAAATAGACACTTCGGCCAGTTGGAGTTTTTTATATAAAAAACTCCAACTGGCCGAAGTGTCTATTTTTATATAAATATATATATATTAAAAATAAATATTTAAAATAAATTAAAAAGGTCAGGTGTTGGTATTAAAATAAAACCACGCTCACAAAGATTTTTAGATGGAATAGCGCCATGTGATCAGGATATGCCTCTTTGATATATATATATATACAGTAGAACTAGAAAAATTCGAAATTCTTTAATTCGAATATAAATCTTGGTTTCTAGAATTTCCTATAAATAGAATTTCCGTTTTTAATTCGAATTTTTGGATAATTCGACTTTTTTGTTCCTTGGGCTTCGAATTAGCCAAGTTCGACAGTATATATAAATATATACTGGATACTGGAGTCCACTGAGGTGGCCTTTTCGCAGTTGTTTAAATCCTTCCAACTCATCACAGCCAGAGTAACTATACAAAACTGATGTCTTAGATAACCATTTATTAATGCACGCTCGAATCTTGTATATACAAACAATTCCAACTTATTTTAATCCTTTCGATATATATTACCCTCTTTTTACAAACAAACACGAAACGTGAAGAAAGTTTTCTATATATAAGAGATTTCAGAATGTTACTTACTTCTCGTGAATATTTGATAATAGGAGAAAATATTCCTGTCACATATTTAAAAACTAATAATAAAATTGTTTTAATGTCCATTCATACAGAGAGCAAAATAACAACTGACTCACCCGTGCAGCCAAGGTCACGCTCCGCTGCGTCACGTGGGAAAACATAGGTACATGTTTTCTTACATGTTCTCAGCACATCCCCCTTTTTAAGACTTGAAATATATATATACATTACAAACTTTAAATGCATAATATAATTAATAATGAAGACGATCCACAGGTTTAACAATTCGTCCACTCCGGGTTCTTATCTGGCCGTCTTCTGAGTCGTTAGAGGGATAATCCACAACTGGGGTCTTTTCAGTTTCAACCAGTTCCTCCCCCGAAAAGGTCGGCGTCGATGGGTCGGCTGGATATTGCACTGCATATCCTTTTCGTAGATGGAACTTGTTTCGACGTAAAGTCCCAACTGGAGTATCAACCATATACGACCTTGGTGTCGATGCTTTCTTCTTTACAATCCCCCAGGTTCGCATATCTGTAATCCAAACCGTGTCACCTTCGGATAGCTCCTCCATGTCCGTAGCTCCGCAACGTCGATCATATCTGGATTTCATATCCTTTCTCCTTCTCCCCTCCTTTCTTTTCAGGGTCTGAGAGTCCACCAACTTTGGATTAAGATTCTCTGGTGCAATTGGCAAGGTCGTTCGGAGTTTACGTCCCATGAGAAGCTCAGCAGGGCTGTAACCGTTCTCCAAAGGGGTCGATCGATACTCCAGGAGTCCAAGCGATGGGTCTTGATTTTTCTTGAGGATCAACTTAGCAATTTTCACACCTGCTTCTGCCATCCCATTGCTCTGCGGGAATCGAGGACTTGAAGTGACATGTGTGAATCCGTACTGCCTTGCGAAATTTGCAAACTCACGAGCAGCTCCAAATTGCGTCCCATTATCGCTTACAACAGTTTCTGGTATTCCATGTCGGGCAAATATGGATTTGCAACTACGCACCACCACACTGGCTGTGAGCCGATCCAGCTGAATCATTTCAGGAAAGCGAGAATAATAGTCAATGACGACTAGATACCACTTATTCTCGAACTTGAACAAATCCATTCCAATCTTTTGCCACGGTCGTGTAGGAAAGTTGGTTGGTATCAAAGGTTCATGTTTTGAGACGGCTTCCTGGATACAGACACTGCACTTTCTGACCGTATCCGCGATCTCTTCCGAAATTCCAGGCCACCATACCGTCTCACGTGCGCGAAGTCTTGTTTTTGTAATCCCGAAGTGCCCAGCGTGCAACTTCTCTAGGATTTCCAGTTTCATACTTGCTGGAATAACAAGACGACAGCTACGCATCAGTAGTCCATTTTGAACGCCGAGTTCATCCTTGACATGCCAATAAGAGAGCAGAGCCTGTGACATCTTCTTCTTATCTGGCCAGCCTTTCTCAAGGTAGTTGACTACTGCTTTCAGGGTCGTATCTTCTTGTTGAGCTTCAAATATCTTCGTCAAGATATCGTCTTTGTCGAGCTCTTCCAATCTTGTTTTGAGCTTTTCCATCAAAGGTATTGGTACCCGTCGAGGAGTATGCACAGCATATGGTTTTGCTCCAGGTTTCAATTTGATTTCGTAAGGGTTTCCGATCTGTCCCAGTCCTTCAAATACTTCGGAGAATTCCTTGATCGGGTTAATTCTCGTCGCAACCACTTCAATCCGCCTCGCCAGGTTCAAGAGCTCACATGCCCGGCGACACAGAAGAGGTTCACTCAAACGACGAATGACATAAATCTTCTCCTTGATTTCATAATTGCCATTTCGCAGAGTTGATATAAACATACCCACAGTCTGAAGTTCGGAAAATTCAGCAGCTCTAAGGTTGATATCACTTTTCACTAGTCGTTGCTGTCCCATTATCTTCTTGAAGAGACACAGAGGAACACATGTAACATCCGCCTGGGAGTCGAGCTTGAACTTCACCTTTTTCCCGTTCACTTGGATTTCTGCTGTCCATCGCCTCCTGCACTCGCCTTCATCATCATCGAGATTAGATGAATCCTCCACAGCTGAGACCTCCAGGAGAAAACCAATTTCTTCATCAAGTTCAGAAACAGCTTTGACTTCCGCAGTCTTCGCCTGCTTATCTGGGCAGCAATTTGCAAAATGGCCTGTTTTTGAACACAGGTTACATTTCTGTCCTTCAGCACGGCAAGCCTGTCCTTCCCTGTGGGTGAAACCTCCGCCCTTTGGACATCGTGATCTTGTTTTGGCTGACTTCTCCTTCTTCCTCGAAGGCTGCTGTTGTTGTTTCGGTGATTGTTTCTTCGAGTTGAACTTCACCTGACTGACCTTTTGGCTTGTTGAGGGACGCTGCAGGTCGACTTGCTGCTGTCGAACGGCTTCCTGCTGTCGAACCAATTTCACCGCCTTTTCCAAAGTCAGTTCGCTGTCCAACTGCATTCTTTCAGATAAAGCTTTGTCCCTCACTCCAACCACTATTCGGTCACGGATCAACTGCTCATGAAGACCCTCAAATTCGCAACTATCAGCCAATTTGTACAATGAAGTGATGAATTCGTCCACTGGCTCCCGATCCTCTTGGATTCTTGAATTAAATTTCGCACGTTCGTAGATAATATTCTTTCTCACACAGAAGTGGCTGTCGAACGCCTTGAGGACGGAATCAATTTTCGTTGCCTCTTCCTCCTTTTCGAACTTGAAGGTCCTGAATATATCATCCGCGCGGTCACCCATCAAGTACATGAACAAATCGATCTTGTCCGCCTCCTCTTTCTTCTTCATTCCACTGACCACGAGGTATCGTTCGAATCTCTTCCTCCATTTGGGCCATTCGTTGGGAGTCGAGAAGTCGAAAGTTTCTGGAGGTTGAATCTGAGCCATGTTGAATTATCTTCCAAGGTAGGCAAAAATCGATATTTTGCAATATACGGGTTCGTATTTTATCCAGTTATCGCTGCCACCATGTTTTAATGTCCATTCATACAGAGAGCAAAATAACAACTGACTCACCCGTGCAGCCAAGGTCACGCTCCGCTGCGTCACGTGGGAAAACATAGGTACATGTTTTCTTACATGTTCTCAGCACAAAAATAATCAGTGATAAAAAGAATTTAGAATTGTTTGATTTTACACAAAGATCACAAACAAATAGACACATACATGTCAAAACCGGTTTGAAGATCAATTAAAATATTTACTGCCTGTAAAGAGGTCGATCCTTTCTTTTCTGGGGCTATACGATCTAGAGAAAACATCTTCCACGCTTAGAATAGACGTTGAAACGCACAGCTATGACATAGAGTGATGGCTTATGAATAAATATATTTGAATGTTGTAACTATTTCTATGCCATTTATAAATTTAACAGTGGAGACAATGTACTGGACAACTTAGTGATATAAATTTATGTATCTTTATAATATAATATAATTCTATCTTGAGGATTCTGTCTCCTTCCAGAGTTAGAGTGTAAACAATTACCCTGCAGACCCTTGTATAGCGCCTACGGAATGTCCCCTCTACCATATTGGTATCTAAGTATTAACCAACAAGCTTGATGATGATAATGGGAAACATACAAAGGTACTCCAAAAGTTTTTATAATCCATAATAAATAATTAAAATATAAAAAATGTATACCTTTAAAATACGTATTAAATACCTTTAAATACGTATACATGCATTTTATACCTAACATAAACATTTTCATAAAATAGTAACAACAATGACTCATAGAGGGTATGACTTTGTTTACAGCGGCAGCGGTAATTTCTAAACATTGCATCAGGCACAATGGAGTTGACTAGAGCAAGTTTTTTTATTTCCAAAAGTTAAGTTATTGTTGAAAGGGATAATATTTGACACTGTTGATGAAGAACTGCAAGCCTTTATCAATGCGTAAATTCAATCGCCGAAGATGACTGGTGTAAGTGCTTCGATAATTGGTTTTCACGGATGAAATATTGCATAGGTGCTAAGGGTGAATACCTTGAGAAACTCTGAAAATTAGAAAATTTCAGCTTTAATAAAAATAATTGATATGATGAAATATATGATAATTAAAATATTTTGGAGTGACCCTTCTTTTTTATTCATTTGATCAAGAAATTAAATTTCTCTCACAGCCAAAATATGCCAATAACCCCATTGAAATGATAAGGATACTCAAAAGACAGCATCAAAATTCGCTGTAAGGAGTGTTCATATATTTGATTGAATGTATCATTTTATTTAAATTGAAAGATCATTTTGTTATATACCACCTATACGCATTTATGGATTTATAATTCTTAAAAGATATCTGTTTGTCTCTCCATTCCATAAATTTGAACCGATCGTTTTAAAATAAAATGCTCACATTTCTAATTGGCCATCATTTCAACTCAGAAAAGGAATACATTATTCAACTATTCTCCCATTTCACATATCTATAATAAAAATGTTCCGATAAAATATGACAATTTATTTTTTGAAATTTAAAATAAATCGTTTTATTCACGAAGGTAATTCACAGTTTGTCTTAAACAAGGATATTTTTCTCTCTCTCACTAAACTTACTTTAGAGTGAGAGGTTTTTTTCAATACAACATATGCACAAGCATATTTGTACATGCATTATTGATAGGAACTCTTAGCCCTAAACTAACAACGCACGTTTATATATATATATATTGTTTCAAGATATCTTTAGCTAGTTGAATCATATTTCATACAGAAGTTCATGTTGTGACAGTAAATATAGTTTTTTAAGATGAGTTGGACCCTCAGTGTTAGGGACTCTATTCACATGATCGTTTCGGAAACCTTTTGCAGAAAAAAAGCTATCAGCGCAATTATAATTTAATATAAAACTAAATATTATTATGACGTCATTTTCTAGAGGTATCCTATTAGGTTCTTAGTAGTTTTTGCGCTCAGCACAAGTTTAATATCGAAATTCCGGAGAGAGTGTGTTAAGATCATTTCTAGCGGTACAAATATTAAAAAATAATTAATAAATTTCTTAGAGAAACTTCTACCATGGCAACATCTAATTATTTGCTCATTTTTGGGAACACTAAGATTAATTTGACATCGAAATTATCTCTCAGTTTGAAGTTTGATGTTTTTTTAAAAATAACATTGTGATAAATATTATTAGGAGCATATTAAGTTTTTTAAAGAATAATTACTTTTATTTATTGATAAATTGACACTTATATTTCGCTTTTTATTGAACTATAATCGAGGATCCTCTAAATGGGTCAATAACGTATATATTGCGTTTCAGTGTTTTTTACTCAACGAAATTTGGCTACTACCCTTTTGTTTGTTATTCAGAAATAAAAACCAGCCACAATTTACGTTTTGGTGCTATGGCCTCGATGCAGGATGTAAGTTAACGGCCCATCAAGGAAATTCTTAAGTTTTATTATAATTCAAGAAAACCTATCTAAGGCTAAATGTTTTTACGCAAATCATTGCTTAAAATATAGGTAGGAAGGAGAGCAAGGTGGGGACATAATGTAGAGGCCTCATCTGATCCTGCATATGAATTTTGTTGTTTATTTTATCTCTCTATATATGAAACAATAGTAAAGATAAACGTTAGAATATATTAAAATTGGGAAATGCTCTTTTTTCAATCAACAACACTATGGTCAATTTCACTTAATTTATAAAATGTATTGGTCAGAATAACTTGAAAATGATATTGATAAATGGTATTTTCTCGATAAGTAACAGAATGTATTACAACCTTCTCTACTATATTTAATCCCAACAATAACAAACGAAACAACGATTAAAACTATTTTAAGAATAGTTTCAATATATGAATAAAATTTAGATATTTGGAATTAAAAGGTTTACACAATTTTTAAAATTGTATATATAGAATAGACTTTGAAACATAAAGATCTACTTCAAAAGCCTAATAAAATTGTCGTTATAAATATCATAGGTATCATTAGGAATATTGATTCTAGTACAGAATAAAAATGACCTGTAGTCAATTTATTTTTCTTTAAACAGACCTCCACTTTTATCTCCGACTTCGGAATAAAATTGATCCTTGAAAAACGGCAAAATATCGGAAAAAATTATAAGTTTCAATTCTTTTCCCGTTTTTTGAGAGAGGAGCGGGAAAGTCGGCTTGGAATAGTTTTAAGTAAAAAAATGAAGCTCCAAACTATCCTTTTAAATGGGAAATGACTTGAAGCGAACAAGAATAAAGACAAATCAATAGCATGGAGCCGGTTTGATTGGCTGATAATAGCATCCAATCCACGCCCCCTCATTTGCATACATCTTGGAATTCTAAAGTTCTTTTTTTCAGTAACTTGGAAGTCGAATCAGACGACCTCGGCCATTTTTAAGAAGATCGAACCTTAATGTCTAATTAAGAAATAGTTTCAAGACTGCTGGATTTCGATACAAAGAAGGCAAACTTACCAAACCAACTTTGTCTTCCTGGAAGGTCTGAAAAATGCCTGGCCGACGACAATGCGAACGATTATTTAAATGACAAGCTATTAGCTGAGCCATCATTTATCAAGATGCGACAGAATGGAAACATGTCGACCATTACGTCTTGAAAAATAGGAAAGGAAGAAAAACAATTTTACCGTTCTTAAAATACTTTAGAGATAAGTTTAATGAATGAAATGAAAAGAGAAATCCGCATTTTTTAATATTAGAATTCTTGAAGATTTACTCATTCTATAAAATTGCTTTAAATGAAAAAATAAATACCATTTTTTTTTATAAAATAATTTCATATGTTGCGAAAAATAATAGACAGTATAATTTATTTAATTAAACAATCTAAAATTAAGTATATAAATGTTTTTATCTGCTATATTTAATTATAAAATATGTATTTATTATATAATATGTGAAGGTGTCTTCACATTGGTAAAATCGAATCAAATTATATTAACAAAATATTGAAATAGGTTCGCAATTACTTTCGCAATATAATGTAAGTAATGTAATTAATATTTATATGTATATTATAGTTCAATATATATAAAGTTAACATTAAATATATAAACCTTTCCTTTTTAAGCACAAAATTTATATTTCTTTTTAAATTTTTAATTTAAATTATGATACTATATACAACAACAACAAAACAACTTTATTAGGGCGTCTTGCCCTATACGGATTCGCCGTTGAATTACAAACAATATTAAACACAGGGGAAAAGGGAGAGATAAAGTATTTACAATTGAGGTATGGCAAACAGGGTGACTTTAAACATATATTACACATATATCATTAATGGGGAAGAGAAATAAAATGAATGATAAATACAAAAGTATAACATGAGAATATGAAGAACATTGAGAACAATATGAAAATTACATTAACAAAGGATAAGTGGAAAACATTTGGTGATTATAAGAAAAATAAAAGGCATTTGTGAAAAGGCAATAATCAGTAGGCAAAAGGTAATATATACAAAAAGGAAAATATGTAAATAAGAATGAACATGTAAATCTTTTTTCCTTTTTTAAAAAGTAATGGCAGGAATAAAGAATGGTCATTTTGAAGAAAAAGAATCAAGGTGGACAAAAACAAAAGTTAAAATTTACATATGTTGGTAATGATAAATTTACATAGTTAGGTGCGCTTTTAGATATAATTACATATGAATAAGGTAAAGTGCGTAAAAATACAAATCCTAAAAACAAAAACATTGTGAAATCAAATTAAATAAGAAAAGTTCAAAATACTAAAAGTTTGGGAATTTAAATATAAGATTGCAATGTGAAGCTATAGGGTATTGTGGTTATTAGCGAAAAATATATATATAGTGGAAATATGATTTAAAAAAAAAAAAACTGTTTTAGCTATATCTTATTTCCATTAGTATTGACAACTTGGCCATTTACAGCTTCATAAACTACACCTTTTACAAAAAGTTTGTTATCTCTCAACTTTGATCGAGTGCCTTTTTCAAAAAGTTCTTTCCTTTTAGCAATAAGAATAAGCCGTTGATCTCTAATCTTTTTACTGTAGTATTTGCTTATGTAAATTTTGCTATCTCTAAGTTTAGTCGTATTTTTGAATAATTTAATTCTGTCCTCATATTCAGGCAATGAAATCAAAATAGGCGATTTATTAGCCTTTCCAAGTCTATGGCATTTAGTTATACTTATATTCTCTAGAATCAGCATTTTTTCTTTTATAATAGATTTAACTTTTTGAAGACTTTCAGCTGGTCCTTCATTCGCTTCTCCCTCAACTCCGTAGAAAACGAGATTTGGCTCCCGCAGCTTCATCTCCAGAAAGTCGGTCCTGGCTTCAATTTCCCTTAACTTAGTTACATTCTCAGAGACTTTCTCGTTCGTAGCAGCCGAGGTTTCCACACAAGTTGTTAACTTCATTTCAACTCCAAGAAGTCTCTGGTCCCACTCTATTATTCTTTTCTCGATGTTTGACAATCTCGTATCTATTCTCTCGCCAATATTTCTGATCTCTGATGACATTTGGACGATCATTGTCTTCAACTCAGTATCAGCCGATTTCTTCCCTGTGGGGGTTGGCTCTGTTAACAAAGTTGTCTGCTTTTTGGGGCCAGGGTTAGGCTCAATACCACTGATCATTAGAAGTAACCAAATGACCTGGATACAATAGCCACTGGATATGTTCAGTAGTAGTAGTATAGGAGTGCCAACACATCCAAATCCATCGTTTGATTTCCGATACATTCTCCGTTTACATTTAACAAACTCTTGTATTAGGTATTCTGGCCGTTTGAAACAAATTATGATATGGAGAACTAGCAACAAGTATGCAAATTTCGGAATTTTCATCTCGTCCTTACAACTGTTTTATTATTATTATCTTCTAAATAAGTTATAACTTAGCTTTCCCCTTTTTTTTCAGTAATTATCCGCTTTAACTAAAAAAAAAAACATAAATTACTTACAAATTGTTCGGGAGCATTTTTCAATGCGGCCGCTTGCCTTGGCCTCCTGGCGGCGAATCCGTTATGATACTATATAAATAAGTGGTAATTTGTCTCCAAAATATATTTTCCCCTAAATTATAGCATAGTATTGATACCTTTGTCACAACGCTGTAGAGAGCCAATAGCCCGAAAGGCGTGAGGGGCTTTTCTTGTAAATCAAGAAATGTATTGGCCAATTGACGGAAATAAAAAAAATCGAGTTCAATTTTTATTTTCTACGAGATAGGTCGCGCTAGGACATAAGCAATGTCTGCTTGCATCATCAAGAGATATTCTTTGAATAAATATAATATCTCCCTCTCTCTGCTGTTAGTCTATTATCATTGTTGCCTCTTTAAGCTCATATATCTGAAAAGAAGGCACTTGTTCTTTTCATTGTATGAATGGAATCAATGGGTGACTAGCATTTTTTATTTTATTATTATTTTTTATATCAACTGACGAGAAGAGTTATGGAATAGGCTAAATCTGCCAGAGAGATTCTATATCTGATGAAATTATTTGATCAATCTTTTTCTTCGACTAGATTATATTTTATGCACTTTTCAATGCATTTTGCTCTAAGATAGGCCCTACCACTTTGGCCAGGTGCATTTTCTGTAGTGTTTAAGACAAAATCTGCTCTAGAATCAGTCTTCTCTTCATATTGGAAAAAAAAAATATAAGTTTATAAAGATATGGTTTATGAAGAGTTAATATTGATATTTTGCGCTGATGCAAAAATGCCAAAATAGAGGTATAAAGCAAATATTCTTTTTTAGATGGCAGAGTACCATCTAATGGAACAGAATTTTTAATTATATATATATATATATATATATACATGTGTTATATTAAAATATATTATTCTATTTAAAATTATATTTCATAGATCCAAATACTCTGTTAAATCGACCGCCAGAGGTAATGCTTCCCATATAAAAACTCGTTGTTGTTCTTCCCCGATGGCTGGCTCAAAACATTTGTACATTATGTAAATAAGCTTTTCATTTTTTTATTCTTACGCCTTAAGCCAGGCAGTACTTTTACCAAATTATATCTTTTATACATTCCTTAGCTCAATTAAAGCAACTTCTGATCAAAACCATTATTTTTTTTATTTCAAGATTTTTAACAACCACTGCATTACCAAAGCATAATCTCAACAATTCTAAAATACAACAGAAATCTCATTCATCTTTATTTATAACATACATATATATGAACAATCATTAATATAAATTAAATTATAAAAAGTAAAATGATATCAAAAGAGCAAAGCAATAATTCGCAAAAACACTATAATAAGTTTCACCAACAAAATTAAAAAAAGTTGACCTTATTTTAATTATAAACATGGAGGCGTAACGTTGTATGAACAATATAAAGGATAATAAATCATTGAAAAATTAAAAATAAACAATGTTTAAATTAATTGAGCCTAAATTTAAATAAAAAAAACTGACATTGAATAGAGAAAACAATGCCCCGCACTAAACAATATAAGGGAAATCGCCTGTTCTACACCAGCTACAATGGCCAAATTAATTAAACACATCAGTTAGCGAGAGAAGACGACAATAAAGCAGAGAGAAAGCAATGCCCTACACTACAAGAAGCCAGAACAGAGGAAGGTCTGTGTTTTGATTGGTTCCGGGAAAGTTCTATTTAAAGTCATCTAACATCCTGCTGAAGGTTTGCTGACCCTTTGCGTGCGCCGGGAATCTTCTATAATTAATGTTTATTTTCAGCGCGGGTCAAGTGCCCATTGATGACCCCTGAATAATTGTATTAAATCTTCTCTAAAACCGCTTTCATTCCACGCAACATATTAATTAAAATAGTTTTTTTATTCAATTAATTTCAAATCGATTATTAAATTTAAATTGTCTTTCTCGTGATTATCAATCAATAAATATTTAATTGTAATTCTTAAATTGTTCAAATCCAGTAATTAATTCTAAGTAATCCCCTTGTCACACATGTTGAAATAAGTAAAGTTAATTTGTTAAATATATATATTTATATAAATTAACGTTAAGAAATAGAATGTAGCTTCAGTTATATATTTTACTTACTTACCTTGGTAGCCTAATCCCCTCAGATGAGAGAAAGGTCAAGGGGGCGAGTAGGCAAGTATAGTTCAAGGAAAAATGACATTTTTTACAATAAAAAAAATATTTAAATAAAAACATATCGTTTGAAACCAAAAGGCCCATATTCGGAAGCTTCAGTTGTGTGTGTATATATATATGCCTGTGAGACCTAGGCTCTTAGAAAGACAGATATATTAAAGCTACAGGCTTTAAAAATGCCTAATGATGACAATATCGACGACTGACAGAAAAATAAATTAATATTTCTTAAAATGATTGAGAAGGGATAAAAGATTTTCTGAAGACGATTAAGAGACTAGGAACCAATATGTTCATGAATCTTATTTGGAATTCAAAGTGGTTAACGGCATTGCTGGAGGGATGTAGGCAAAGAAGAGTTCGTGGACAATTTCTGGAGGAAAGACCAAGCGTTATTATTAATAGAATAGCTAAAGTAAAGATGCTCTCTCTCTCTTTAGAACAAATAAGTTGTCCCCCATCATCCTATGGAGTTTGAGGAGAAATAGATAGCTTCTTATATAGGGGTTTTTCAGTGGGGATTTTGTATCGTAACAAGAAAAATGAAGGGATTTCGGTAGGCCGCACTCCAGCGGGAGTTTGTCGATGGGATTACAAGCGGCAGTAATAACGTCTCTACCTGCTAGCTTCCTTCTGGGCCCTAAATCTTGCTGTCCACTCAAGAACTTTGTTGTAAATCTAGCGCTATTTGGGTAAACCGGTGCGATTAAATTGAAATATGCTGATGTTTTCTCAGGTAACTTGTTGTAATTCTACCACTAGTTATAATCATGGTTGGAATAGGGTGAATCATATTTCTGTCCGCGCTCGTTATATTCTCGTGTATTCACAATTTTCTACAGGATTGAGTAGAATAGTAAACAAATATTTCGCTGTCAAATCGGATTAACCATGTTATAAGTTTGTTGCCAGTGTTAAGAGCTTGTTTGGAATAGAGTAAAATATTGGCGTCTACTCGAGACTAGCCTTTTCTTAATCAACTTATAGTTACATACATAATGCAGCATTCTAAAATATTTTGATCGATATTCAGGGAAGTATTTTGTAAATTTATGACTAGTGTTGATATGCTAGTAACATGATGAAATATGTTTCTGTTCACCTGCGTGTGTAAATCTATTTCAAGTTAAATGTTTGAAGGAGAAATATTAGTGTATTTGAAGGTATATACAGTATTATGTCATGTAGTATGTCATGTAGTAGTGTCATGTAGTATGTCATAAATATATAACTAGCATTATGTGTTACAGATAGGATCAAATATTACTTTCTAGTCTTTAGTAACCAAGGATATATCCTACTAGAGGTATTCATTTTCAACATCCATCTAATTCCCATCTGATCTACCTGTATTCATTTTAACATATATTTAGTCAATTGAAAACAGTTAGGGAAACACACACACATTATAGAAATAGAAAATAAATACACTTCCATCCACTTTCTAACCTTAATGATATCTTCGCAATAGTTGGAGGAATGAGATCGGAGAGTACAATTATTGTATACATTTATAATATATACAATTATAATATATACTAACACATGACCTGCTGTCAACACTTGGGGGTTTCACGGTGGAATATGTTACTGGACTGTGGAGGGGTTAATATTCTCAACGCAAAACCTCTGGAAAATACCTTAATGGAACGTTGTACCGTTACGACAGAAATAAATTTGAAGAGTGGCGTTAAATTGATTATCAAAGTACAAGTGTAAGTATAGATAAGCAATCACAGTTAATATTTCAGAGCAGCAGCGTTGATTTGAAGAGAACAGCAACCTCTCGGCTCGATGCGAGCCTCATCAGCTCATTCAGGCGTAACATCTCGGCCTGAGGACATTCGGCGGAGGGTCGCAGGAGCTGATGAAAAACGGAAATTGACCTGTAGCTATCGATCCAGAAAAGTGTTTTGGATGATTTACTCGCTCTCAACCTTTCCTGTGGCAATGGAAGAAGTCGTCTGGTACATCCATCCTGACCTGGGGCCAGAAATAACATTTGATGGGATGGGATGGAGTCGCTGACCTGTAGGTTGATGCACCTTTTATATGATATCATCGCCTTTATCATCTTACCGAAATTTTTAAATTAGGTTATTTTTTGTTGATGGGTTCTTATACGGATATATATAACTTTCTGAATAATCGTGGATTCTATATTTTTAAAGTTTAAAAAATATTAGGCTCATTTCAGATTAAATTACTATTAATTCGATAGAAAAATATAATTAATAATAACACTGATAGACAAAACTTAAGGAAGTTGTACCTTATAGCATATATATATCGGGATTCAGAAAATAACTCTGAGAGATATTTTCTGAATCCCGATATATATATGCTATAAGGTACAACTTCCTTAAGTTTTGTCTATCTGTGTAATTTTATATTTACAATACAATTTCTACCTTTAGAAGGTTACTCAATATATAAATTAATTATCAAAAGTGCAAAAGGTATTCGTTGAAAAATATAATTAGTTGAATTGTTTTCAAATTTTAACAATTGTGGCCAAATACTCTTCCTTCCTTAATCAATAAAAGCCAACCACGTACGCGTTTCAGGCTGTTGGCCTTTTTAAGCGTGATGCAAACTGTACCTCCCCGAACTAAAACTGGTCCTTTTAGAAAATATAAAGAGAAAGAAAGACATCTATAGAACCATTATATTAAAATTCTATGCGATGACCACAATAATTAAACATATAAATAGAGGCCCCAATGTTGATCGATGTATCAGAAAGAAGGCAATAGGTCCTCCCAATTAATAGATATCATAACACAGCACCCCCCTCCACACCATCAATTCCGGGCCAAACAGGAGGAATCGTCAAATAATGAGGGCCAGATAAATTCCTATCGGGGATGGAATCAATGACATTTTATTGGTTCACTGATTCGATGCTTTAATGGCACTCTCGATCAGGCGCAGGGACAGCCAGTTTATTGGAGGAACTAACTGGCGATTTCTTGGAGGCCCGATCAGGTCGTAAAACATGGCTGTGACACCCGCAGCACTCGGATACTTTTCGGCCTTTAACAGCCCACGGATGGCTCGGTGCATCTGTCTGTACCGCGCTGTGACCTCAATGTAACTATCTGGTTTGTTATATCCGCAGTGTCCTCAACGTAACTATCTGGTTTGTTATATCCGCGGTGGCCTCAATGTAACTATCTGTTTTTTTTTTTTGTATCCGCAGTGTCCTCAACGTAACTATCTGGTTTGTTATATCCGCGGTGGCCTCAATGTAACTATCTGTTTTTTTTTTGTATCCGCAGTGTCCTCAACGTAACTATCTGGTTTGTTATATCCGCGGTAGCCTCAATGTAACTATCTGGTTTGTTATATCCGCAGTGTCCTCAACGTAACCATCTGGTTTGTTATATCCGCGGTGGCCTCAATGTAACTATCTGGTTTGTTATATCCGCGGTGGCCTCAATGTAACTATCTGGTTTGTTATATCCGCTGTAGCCTCAATGTAACTATCTGGTTTGTTATATCCGCGGTGGCCTCAATTTAACTATTTGGTTTGTTATATCCGCGGTGACTTCAACGTAACTATCTGGTTTGTTTTATCCGCAGTGTCCTCAACGTAACTATCTGGTTTGTTATATCCGCGGTGACTTCAACGTAACTATCTGGTTTGTTATATCCGCGGTGACTTCAACGTAACTATCTGGTTTGTTATATCCGCGGTGACTTCAACGTAACTATCTGGTTTGTTATATCCGCGGTGACTTCAACGTAACTATCTGGTTTGTTATATCCGCGGTGACTTCAACGTAACTATCTGGTTTGTTATATCCGCAGTGTCCTCAACGTAACTATCTGGTTCGTTATATCCGCGGTGGCCTCAACGTAACTATCTGGTTTGTTTTATCCGCAGTGTCCTCAACGTAACTATCTGGCTTGTTATATCCGCGTTGGTCTCAATGTAACTATCTGGTTTGTTATATCCGCGGTGGCCTCAATTTAACTATTTGGTTTGTTATATCCGCGGTGACTTCAACGTAACTATCTGGTTTGTTTTATCCGCAGTGTCCTCAACGTAACTATCTGGCTTGTTATATCCGCGTTGGTCTCAATGTAACTATCTGGTTTGTTATATCCGCAGTGTCTTCAACGTAACTATCTGGTTTGTTAATCCGCGAAGGCCTCAACGTAACTATCTGGTTTGTTAATCCGCGAAGGCCTCAACGTAACCATCTGGTTTGTTATACCCGCGGTGGCCTCAACGTAACTATTTTGTCTGGTATTTCCGCCGTGATCTCAAAATGATTATTTTTTTTGTTATATCCGGAGTGCCTACAATGTAAATAACTATTTTGTCTTTTATATCCGCCGTGACCTCTATTGTAACTATCTGGTTTGTTATATTCGCGGTGGCCTCAAAATAATTATTTTGTTTGTCATTTCCTCGGTGTACTCAATTAAACATCAGATTTTTTATATCTGTGGTGCCCTTTTACATGGAGTATATCATCTTTAGATGGTTACGATAGTCTTTTTTTACAAGTGTTATGTCAGCTTTAGCTAGGTTCGAGAGCTTTGTTTACAAATTTTATATTAGCTGTGGATAGGTGAAATAGCCTGTTTTGTTAGCGATATATTATATGTGGTTAAGTACAATAGCTTGTTTTACAAATATTAAATAAATCTGTGGAAATAAGTATGATAGCCCGTTTTGCGTTATATCGGCTGTTGATAAATACGATAGCCAGTTTTATTTGTGTTATATCAGCTCTTACCTTTACAATAGCCTATTCAGCTATCCACTAGGTGGCGCTCTGCCATCCGAAAAGCTCGCCTTATTATTTTAATAAATATTATATAATAAACTAGGCGCCACCTTTTGACCGTCTTTGCAACCTAGGTCAGTGGCAAAGCCACGACACCAATGACACAAGGTAGTGTTTGAGTCAAATATCAGGGAATTTGAAATATATATATACTTTCAAAATTACAGACTGATATTATTCTGTTGTTGTTAATCACTTATATGAGATGTCGCGTGGTTAATAAAGACAATTTAAAGACAAACAGACTTGGATGAAGATTAGCGTACAGCCTTGAAAAATATGTGAATCTTATTTATATTGGACTTTCAAACGAATAAAATATTTTATTTTGACCCAAAATAATATACATATAGCAATTCGACAAATATAAATGTGACACAGATAATCATCGAAACAGAAGAGAGGAGTGGTTTATTAATTATTTTATATTATTTATTAAATATGTTCAACCTCAACACTTCTCCTTGTTTTTTTTATTTTAAATAAATCAGACGTTATGTTGTGTGTTATGACGGGAGTATTCTAAATAATAATAATATATTAATATATATATATACAAATTAAATAAATGTTCAGTTGAATTTTTTTCCACTAGATGGCGCTCTCCCATCTAAATTTCTCTTGTGAGCATTTTAATATCAACACGTGACAATTTTTCTATATTTTTGAAATTATTTTTTACATGTAAAAATATACTGATGTTATTTATAAATATATTTTTTTCTAATATGTATACTTTTTATATTTTGAATCCATTTAAATATATTATGACGAAACATGGCCTACGCTTTATACATAAATTATATTTATAAATTCTTTATTGGAAAATAAATATACATATGATTGAATTGATTTATATATCCTAAGTTTTTTAAAATGAAGAGAAATATTTCACAACTATATTTTTATAAATGTAATAAATGTAGAGCCATTAATCTTCTCCGACAAAATTGGAGTTGGGAAGAATGTAAACTATCGTGTCTATTGGCTAAATTTAGTTAAATAAAAAATAGAAGTCGTGGAAAAACAGAAGCGAGTCTGCTGCTACAAGGCAGAATTCTTTCCCCTCAATGATATGCTGGTTTGGCCCAATTCCAGGCTCGGTGTAATACATCTTGGAAGTTAGGGAAACAAGCTTTGTGCTTTATTTGAATTTCATTTACAAAATAAGAATGAGAAGGGGGAAAAATTATTTATTCACAATCTTTCAAATTATATATATACAGTGTGTTCTAAAATATATACATATTTTAGTTGTATAACCTACGTATATTTATGATGTGAAAAATTTGCCTATTTAAAAAAAATATATATATATTTCTTTTTTTTTTTGACATTTACCGAGAATATTGCGCGCAGATAGAATAATTCCAAAGTGCCAAAACAAATTTTGAAAATTCAGAAAGGTCCAAATGTATGCCAATGCTTATCAAAACAGGCGCAGCGAGAGCGACAAAGGGCGGCATTTGGGCTAACGAGGGCCATAGCCCAAATCCATATTGCTCAGGTTGGTATTCTGAATATAGTTTCATGGCTCTCTTGGCGAATAGCATTCGAATTTAGTGTCAGTAGATGGGCTTAAATTCCGCAACTATTACAAGGTGAGAATCTTTAATTTTAAAACCCCTAATTTTGGACATCCGTGCATGACATTTCCCCAAAGGTTCATTATTTTTTAAAATGATTTCCCAGTAAATAAACTATTAATATTGATCATTGAATTTATAGGTTGTATCAATCTGTGGATATATTCATCTTTAGTTTATCCAAATAACGCACATCGGTTATATACATAATAATTTTAGTATATTAAGTCTAGATGCCTTTGCGTGTTTTTAATAATTGCGTAAACAATATAGGATGGCAATGTGCGTGATGAACCAATAACAATAGCGTGACGTGATGACTCTCTAATAATCTCAAGTATCTGACGGACCTTCAGTAATTAGGCAAAACTTATAACCCTAGAGCGTAATTCTACACAGAGAGCTCAAAACCTGGCCAACACATAGCTTCATAGTCATTTAGAACTGGTTTAGATCGGAATCCGGGAAGCTGAGATGGATCAAAGGAAGGTCTCTAGGATCGCTGGCCAGACGGGCAGCATGGCCGTTTAACTATACCTGACTACACGAGTACAGAAAAAGCCCAGTTTATATGCTGGTGGTGACGTCAGAGGGATCGGAGCCCTTTGACTTCTCCCTTCCACTCAAGAAAAGACAAACGGCCTACATCATTGTATCATCTCTCAATTGTTTGGATGTTATTAGGGATGAGGTTACTGCTCTTCATCGAGTGCTTTCTTTATTTAACGCTATTTTGAAGTTACAAGCATTGCTTTAAGTTCAGAATGATTTATGCAAAATATTATAGGGAGAATTACCTTAACCATTCAAGTTATGAATTGTATAATTGATAGATATTTTCCAAAAGGGTTTAAAAGGTTTATTAAATTATATGGGGTGTTATTTTAAAAAAGATATATTTTTCAATTTATATATTTAGTTAATTATACAAAGTTAAATATCAGACTACATAAACTGTCACCTATAGTTAGTACGGAGATGTGAGGATGCAGGGATGTTACTTAGGAAAGACCGCCAAACTACATTTATCAGGCAGAAAACCGATCATTTGTCATCTGTAAGAACCTCAACTTTTGTACCCTTGGAGACAGATGTTCCCAGCCACCAGTGTATTGGAAGGTTTGGAAAGACAATAGGTCGAAGGACACGTGCGGAAGAGACACTAGGTAATAAAACCATATCCAAAGAATTCCGAAGATAAACATGAGAGTATCGTTACGAAAACTTAGATTATTAATCGGAGTTGTGTAAAAAAGGGATTGACTCAATTTCTCAATATCTCTCTCGGCCGGCCGCCGGACCTGCAGTCCTGGATCTTTCCAGCTGATCTCGAGGACCACGCCATCACCATTTCCTCAGCGGCGAAGTACGCGATCTACGTATTCCTCGTAGATCGCCAAATACGTGATGTCGCTGGAGACCCGCTGGCGATTATTCACAAAACTCTGCAGCGGTGGCAGAGGCCCTATATTCATTTACATAATATCATGCACATATATATATTAAAATAAAATAAAAAAACATATTCTGAGCAGGATCACATGAGCATTTCTAGATGGCAGAGCGTTTCTATTTTATAATATCTAGAAATGCTCATGTGGGCCTGGTCAGGATATATATTTTTTGAATTTAATATCAAGACCTGACCATATTTATATTTTTTATTGTTTCCACACACACACACACATATATATATTAAAAATAAAAAAGGCATATTCTGACCAGGAGCACACGTACTTTTCAGAAGGCAGAGCTCCATCTGTTGGAAAAGAAATTAACTAATCATTGATTTAGCCTGTTCCCTGATATTTGGCCAACCCAATTTCTTGATAGATCAAGAAAAGCCATCCACGACGCGTTTCTCGCTGTTGGCGCTCGTCAACGTGGATTAGGCTGTACCACTGCGAACAAAAAGATTTTTGGTCCCAGTGGCTTCTTGAGAAACCTAGAAATGGGTATTTAACAAAATAATAAGTTCGTGTCCTGGTCGTGTGTGATTTTATATATATATAAACAATCATTTGAGAATAGCAAGTATTACTCCGTGTATATACACTACTCCACACGGGTGATATATGTAGGGCATTCATAGAGATAAACCCAGATATTTCGGTTGTTAAATTTGTCGAAAGTGTTCACCAATAAAAATTTGAAACTATATTTTGAATCTAAAAAAATACACATTCCTTAACTAGGGAAAACATAATTCATATTTTAAAATGTCGATATATTCAATATTATTTATATATTTGTATCAGAAATAGTTTGAAAATATCATTTGGAGAAAATCCGTTTGTGTAATATTTAAAAAATAAAGTTCTTATTCAAGACTTGAGTATTATTTTACTAAAAGGAAAAAAACGACGTATTTCCACTCTGTCTAACTAGCAAAACAAATCATCTCTCTATGTGTGATACACAGCAAAATATAACCGTTATATATAGATGATGAATAATTTAGAAATGTTTTATCTATAATATAAATATATGTGATAAATTAATGAATAAAAAGTGAGAGTAATATTTTATATTTAGCAGTATAAGAGATACAAAAAGATAATTTATGCGTATTTTTTCAATTCGCTAAAAAAGGAGAAGGAATCTATTTCCAATAGAAAACCCCCGATATGAAGGTTCAATTTTATCAGAGCCCCGTTTTACTCGGAAAGAAGTATAAGACGTCCCTCTATAAAGAAACCTTTTAGAAGGTGTCAAAAAAGCTCCAAATCGAATTTAGCCGGATAAAGAGACGGTTCAATAAAGCCGCTGTTTCCGCCATAAGTGCGAATAGAACTTTAGTACTAGTACTTTATTAAACTCCCGTTATTGTGATAACATGCAAGTCCTCCTGTTGATCATCTAGCAATTCCCTAAGTCTGATTTTTCTGGGTCAGTAGTCTTAACTCCGATCTATTTGTTGTGAGATTCCGATATTTTAAGCCTATTGGCAAGGTTATGTAAGAATAAAACTACAAAGCACGAATGTTTCTTTAAATACAAATGGAACAAAATTCTGCTGTCCTTACTGAGGTGAAAAATATATTGGGAGGATTTGAATCATTAGTGGGGAGCCTTCCCAATGGTTTCGCCAATTTAATCCACCACAGACCGCTTTTAGAGCTCTAATTATTTATTGGGCAATTCTGCTTATACAGGCAACACCTAAGTGTGTGGCATCTTAATTATTTTATTTATGCGAGGTTATGTGTAATATAAATAGAAATCTTCAAATGAGTGATCCCGGAGAGGCTAATTTAGAAAAATCTAAAAGGTCATATTGATCTATTTCAATTTCCCCGATAAACAATCACTTATAGAAAAATTATTCATGCCTTTTAAAGGAGATTAATGTTTCTAATAGAGGCTTTTACTTTTTTTTACATATATATATAGGAAGTATGTTATTATAATATTCATAAAAGGCTACCTTTTATTAAATTCATCAACAATCCCTTAACAATTTATTCAACTTTATTTGCTCCTATCACACTATTTCAGATTATTTAATAAGCCTAAACATCAGTTTTGTAAACAATTAGAAAAAAATAGGCCAACCTGTGTATATCTTGCTCCGTAATATGACCACTTCACCAGCTCAGACACCTCTCAGAATTGTCAGCCGATTCAAAACTTCCTCCTGAAATATATCATAAAAACGAAGCGACCTTTGTAGATTTGAAGGTGATAGCCGAAGTCATGGTATACATGTTGGATAGGATTCGGATATGAGAGTAGGCGCTTTACGCAAAATAATAAACATCAAAGAGAGATGTGTTTCTTATTGCACGTGTTTCATCCTCCCGAAATATTAAATAATATGTGTATTATATTACTTATATTCATAATTAAGTTTGCATATTAAATATAATTAATTTTATTATTATATTAGATAATTAATTAACTTAGTAACGCTCCCAGGTTAATCCGGTAAGTGTAAGCACTGCTACTCTATGCTTATAACCCGGCTTCATTTTATGATTCAGAAATATCTAGAATGTATTACATTAAATGTTAAACGCACAAGTTATATTTTCAGTATAAATCCAACTATACATCTTATTGGTTCATTGTCATAATTCTATATATATATATTTTTTTTTTCATATTTGATATTTCTGTTTGGAGGGTCGTTATATCCGAACGCTCGAATTTTTGGTAATAAACGAATACACTTATCCTTGGAGATTTGTTGTTGATTTTGATTTTATATATTAAAATAAGCATTGGTAACTCCGGAGGAATAGGAAAATGAATGTGTAGAGTTAATCAACATTAACATATTACATGGGCCACCAATCTGATCAATAAACATCTCAATGAGAAACCACCTTTGAAAATCAAAATTGACCAAACGTGAACCAACTTCAAAAGAATTGGCACCTAATGAAGAGATCATCAGTGTATTTAGTCAGTTTGTGTTATTAAATAACAATGGCTATTATAGAGAGTGCTCACGTTAATATATATCAATATTAGTGTTTTTGTTCAAAAATGATGTTGCTTCCTTTTTATGTTAGTACTATTATCTAAGTAACATTAAAATAATATACGTGAACTTGAAGTATTATGGCGAACACACACAAGACCGCGTGTTATATCTATATATATATATTGGTATATTAAAGTAAATCCCAGAAGGTGTTTACGTAATTAGAACAAGGGTAATGGCGGGCAGAGTACGATGTCGGCTGAATAAGTGATAAATAGCGGAGACACGGGCGTGAACAAGCAGAGCATCAAAGAGGAGGGGCAGACTTGTTGCCCTGTCTCCTGCCCTAATTGAGATCATTGGAGACAAGTAAATTGTTCGTTTCAACGCCTATCACATCCTCTGATATATTTACCTTTTACATATATTATGTGTGTTAAATATGAATTGTCTTTTACAATCAATCTCTTCATGACGCTAATGTTTCCTTTTTAAATAAAACAATTCTCTATAGCCCTTAGTGTAATACTAGTGTAATAAATATTGGTAGGCCATGGTTCATCAATGGTAAAACTTCCAAGGTGTTGAGACACATTTCGTGTCTTAAATATTCGCATTTTAAATATCATTTTATATAGAATGTGAATTGGATTTATTATATATTATCACTTGGGCCTTAACAACTGCATCTTCCCTTTAAAATGATAAAAACTACTTTTTTCTATCAGAATATAAGAATAAGAAGGTCATCCTGGAGACTCTTGTGTGGGCTCTTGTCAGTACTAAGTCTGAATATTCCGTAGTTGTAGTAATATCCTAGAATATAGTCAATAATAGTGTATGTATGCCTAATTTTACAAGTGAAGTAGACCTTCTTCAGTTCAATACTTCCAAGCAATTTTCATTAATACTTTTGAGTACCGCTGAAACGAGGAGACTAAGGAGAGGCATTTCATATAATTTCAATAATTTATTATAAACGTTCAGATATGTTTACCCATCAAATTATGTATATAGAATTAGATTTACAAAAAAAGTTCTATATGTACACAAGTGACTTTTGAATACAATAAACTGTTGTTCTCTCATTCTGGGTAAATGATACATGACCTGTTTCCGGAATTTCACAGTACATAGGTAAGGGGACATCCAATTAGACATCTTAACGACCGATGGACGATATTTCCGTCAATTACCTATGCAGAGTCGAGCGGTCCGCAGATAAATTATAGGCAATCATCAGAAAACAGAAACTAATGAGGAGGGAAATAAATGAGCAAGGTTCTCACACACAACATCATATATTTCAAATTAAAATCTAGTAAATAGGAGGATATCTGTGACAAGTTGTGTTTTATATGTTATATTCATAATAAACGCGCTTACATTATTCTTCATTCAATCACATTTGAATTCTATCATAATAGAACGCTATTATTCTCGTTAAAGAGTTATAATGCAATTTGATAATTTCTCTACAATATTTTAACACAAAATCTCTATTATTACTATTTAAATATTACAATGTTTTATTCGATATTTAATTTCGTTTAGTTAAATTTGGGATTCAAACAAGAAATCTTTAACACTTGCGCATAAATGGTTTATATATACATATGTCAGTTTAGTTATTTTTAGCAAATATTTAAAGGTTATCAAATATCATTCCATTAGGTACACTATGCTCACATATAAAGATTATAAACACAAAGGAGTTGATTGAAGTCAGGGTCAGGAAGATTTTAGAATTTGGAAAGGTGCCAAAATTTCCTTGATCGACAACGCTCGGGCAGATAATATTAGACCGGGGGTCGAACTTTTGAGCGAAGGTCGCGTGGTCCGAGCGTGGTGCTAGGCGGCGGGCTCCTCTTTGGTATATCTACATACAGTACAGTCCTGGCCATCCTTTGGTCTGAACCAAATCTCCTTACTGTAAGATATTTAAAATAAGCCTAAGAACAGGTCTCTTGCAGGCTGTGTGTTGGCCACAAAAGACGTTCTAAGTGGGACAGACTGAATTTTCTTGAAACAGAAAACGTCTTTGTTTGTTGGCATAGTTTTCTTTCAAAACAGGTATGGAAAAATCGTTCCATTGTCAAAATTATAAAAGATTTCATTCTCTTCTAACCAATCGCGAGAAGATAGTTATTGTAGATCCTGCCCATCGATGATGAAGGGCCCAGCGGATTTGTCAGCTTAATCGCTAAACCCTCTAGTAGTGTAGAAGAGATAATAGTAGAGCTATTTTGTGTATTCATTTGGTAAAACCTCTGGGAGCGTGCACTACTGATGAGCCAGGTCCTTTCATCACTTATCTTTCACTTTAAAGCTCATACGAAGTTGTATTTAATTGAGATAATGAAAGAGAGAGAGAAACGAGATAGAGAGAGAAAATAGCATAATTAAAATAATTCACCTCCTGATTATATATTTTCCTCGCTAATTCTTTATATCTTAACTTTGCCTTCGCGTCGATAATAAAATGTTTGTGTAAAGTTAGCAACAAATGACACCTTAGGATAATCAATAAAAGATGCGTAAAAAAAAATAAAAATACGCAGTGTTCAATACCGAAAGAGAAAAATAGAGATATATAATGAAAATTTATAAACTCAAAATAAATAACATATCGCAAAAGATATAATAAAAGAGACTGGAATTAAGGAAAAACAAAATGTTTCGAATCCCGAGATAAAAACAATAAAGATAAACGAAAAATTGAAAAACCCCGAGACATTGCGTTTATATTGTTCAGGTTATTCACTTTACTGAATATCGTTATCGGTAGAGGAGTAAAATTAAAACTCGAATACATCACGGTGAAGATAATACCAAGAGACTGTTTATTATAAAGTAAAGGCTAGCACAAATACTATGCAATATGGAGGAACTACCTCTCTAGATAGATTAAAAATCTTCAGCTTTGAATTCTATTTATTAATGGCGATTTTAACCACTTAACATTCTGAGTAGTTCTTAGCTCTTAAAAAATTTAGTTTTTTCCTTTGAAAGCCTTCTATTCAAATAGGTAAAAACGTGATTAATTTAGGATTTGAACGGCTTACCTATAATTCATCAAGGCCTGTTAATAAAAATTAGATAGGGATGTCACTGTTTATCCACGGATTTTAATTAGTCAAAGCTTTTTTCACATTTTCACTAATTTTTGATAATCTCTTTCACTTTATAAACGCTTTGAATTTATTATGTATTACTATTTCCCTTATATAATCATATGTTAATATATACATCTCATGTCAATATAGTAATATTAAACTGGCGAAACCGCTGGGAGGGTTCACCACTGATGAGCCAGGCCCTCCCTTTTTTTTTACATTGCAGTAAGGACAGTAGAAATTGTTTTATTTTAAAAAGAATATTACGCCTCTAAAATAATTTTGTAATTTGATAACAGATGGCGCGCTAGTGCATCGTAATAGTAATATTTATTGAAGAAAGGTCATCCGCAAAATAGTTTCAATTTTAACACAGAAATGGCGCTTCTATCTCTTAATTGTATTGTGCCAAACGATGATATAAATATCCGCGTCTGTGTCTATGTAATCATATATAATATTTCAAATATGATAATTAAATTAATACATGACTGAATCCTTAGTTATTATTTTAAAATGAATTATTGTTTAACACGAAAATGATCATTAAAGTTAAATAAAAATATTTTATTTTCTTATATCAAATGTGAGAGAGAACATCTCTAATCATTTTATATAAACCAATTTAAAAGGTTTTATATAAAAATATTATTTTCTATAAACAGAGAGCAAGGACTCCTTCACTAATATTCTGAAAATAAGACTTAGGTAAATTTGAAAACGCTGAAATGTTTACCACCTCGGAAATGTAATCAGCACGAATATCCTTCGAGTTGATAATTGTCCCAAGGCCAATCTTCAATATATTTAAATTACTGCTGAGTAAATAAGAAATGTCATAACGACAGTATCCCATGAATTTGTAATTCGTCCTTGGGGATGAATTGTAATTGATAGAGACATCCTTGTTCGGCGTGACAACCTGTGTTGCGCACCAATGGCGTCAATTGAATAAATACTCGACTTCCTCTGCTATAATTGCTATTAAGGAGTTTGTTTTTCAGATCGCGTCGTTCAAGGATTTTAACTCCTGCATCCCCTGAATATTCCCTCCAGTTTTATACATTTAGTTCTTCCTGTGTGGAAAAAATAATTAGTTTATATATTAAGTAGAGTTTGTTGGAATGTAACTACGCTATAGAAATACCAGATAAAAACAAAACTCGGGATTCATTAATAAATGATGCGAATATATCAAATAAATTCGAGATATTTAAAGATCGAGCATCTCAAGTAAAAGTAATTTTCTAAAATACTAAATGGCTAGGAAAGGTCGCGAAAAGTTCATGAACAACCGCCGAAAACATAGACTCAGCCAATTTGCCACCAAGAAGTGTAAAACCATTTTTCTTACAGTAGATATCTCTCTCGACAGAAATTAAATTAAAAGTTAGAATATACTATTAATCAGGTTATTCATAAAATATTTAATTATAAAAAATTACTAATTTTTTACAAGGCAAAATCGTAAAACTAACAATAGCAAATCACATTAAAGACTTTCAAAATAAATATATGCGTTTTAAGAGATGCGTTTGAAACCCCGAGAAATTAAATATATCTTACAAGAGAAGGAATCGCCTGACATCATCTTGAAGAAGGAATAAAAGCCAAAGGCGTTTCTTCGAGAAACTCGTCGCCGTTGGATTTTATTCCTTTTTCTAAATATACCTTCCTAAAATAACAAAAGATATATATTTTACCACTATAATCTAGCAAATATATATGCATCTAGAGAAATTCCGTTTCTTATCTCAAAGTATTTGTGATTTGGCATAACAGATTTTACCTAAAAATAAATTCTTATAAATTAACAACATGATGGGACTTTCTTCTGATTTTTTACTCATACCAACAGAAATTTGAATGAACTTAAATTGTGAGAATACCACCGGCCTTAGGCCTACCAATACATCACGTATATTTGAAACAATGTTAGGTGTTTGAGTTATAACTAATAATAGGGCTATTATTGTATTTATAAGCTTAAATATTTTTGAGTATATTGAAAATGTTTGATGAATTTTCCGTCACATATCACGGTAGCCTCATGAATACGTCATTTCTGTGGAAAAAATTGTTTAGATTTGTATTATAGTTCAATATATAAATTAAGTTCACCCACACAACTCTCTGATTTTAAACACAAACAATTTATTTTTAAATATTAACTGGATAAATGTTTATACGTTCAAAAGCTACTATGAACTTATAAAATCAATTGAATCAGTAGTTATAGGAATTAGTAAAAAAAATAGAGCAATTAGTATTTTTCATTCTGAAAAGCGAGTGTCGAGCAAATAGGCGCTTTTATACGGGCTTATCTAAGCCATTGAGAGGAAATTTCAACTATTTATATTATATTAATATATATTTTTTATATTGTTAATTTTTACTATTCTCAATAATTACTATATCCAATGAATGAGTTATTTATAATCAGCGGAGAGAATAGTAAATCACACTATTCCCCCCGAAGGTATTGAAGAGTTCTAGGAGCACACACAAAGATATGAGGAAAGATGGTGGATAAAAAGAGCGGGGCGATGATGTCTCAGGGTAATCTCGGGCGTGTTTGCCCACCGGATTGGCGCCAAGTTGGCGCAGAACAAAGAGAATTCAAATATCCTCCTGTGTACCAAGATCCTCGTTAGGTGCACGGCAAATTGAATAATGGATAGGAATCCAATGACGCTTCCCTCTTCTTTTTTATTCGCACCGCAGTAACTTCAGTTAGATTTGGCGTCACGAATATCTGAAAACTTTAAACGAATAAAGGCGCATCCCTCCATTTAATACTTAATATAGGTATAAATATTAAGAAGTTGCATTTAAAACAATATAAAAGAAAAGAACATTCAAAACTCAACCTAAAATATAGTAACGTTCCAATGATATGAATTTCTTATTCTAAATAAAAAACAGAATTTTGTGTTTTTCAAATAGGCTTCTTCAAGTCTCAGTTATTTATTTGTATTTCTTTATGCATATAAATTATATGATAACCATTTATTGTACGGAGAAATATTTTTATAACGAATTATCGTACATTCAAATAAAGAATCATGAAGAATCATTCCATAATAGCGTTTTGATTAATCGATATTTTGCTATTCTCCAATCCGCTTTATAACTAGTGTTCAACTTATATTATCTGCCAGGATGCGCTACATCGCTCCATGATACGTCTGTGTTAGTATACGCCTAAGAATATTATTTTTATATTAAATACATAAACACATCAACATTTTAAACTTTTATTGTTTTATGAACCGACACGATGAACACACAACGCGCCAGTACTCACACTATAATGATATCATGAGAGATCGCAACATCCATCGAAATATTTACCTTTAAATTATTGACTGAGGGTTGAAAAAACGTGGACAATAAAGCTCGATGTGTTTTAAAAGTTTATTATTTAAAATATGAATTCATAAGATTGCCTTTGTTTTAAATGAATTGAACATTCCAAAGATCAAATACTAGAGGAATGGGTGAAAACTTACATTTAAACACAGAAAAATGGGGACAATATCGGTTGAGAGCATTTATAGGCTATTTCTTTTTTTTTATGAGAGAACGAGGAGCTTTATAAATATATTCCAATTTTCTTCTCTAAGCCATAGTGTAACATATATTGAATAGTTTTACTATATTCAATAGAGAGAGAGTGTGTCAAAATTTTAATCTGTTTTAGTATATATATGAGCAGATAGAGGTATGTATACCAAATGTGTTCTTCTTTCTAAAATATCAAAAATTATAAAAATTGAAAAGAATAAATATTAAAAAGCGTATGCATGTTTTTATTAATATCTTAAATATCTCAAAACGAAAAAAAAATCATGTTTATAATTACAAAGTAAAAAACTAATAAATAAGAGAGAGAAATTCAAACTCTGCCCCACGTGCTGAGCATAAGTCCAGAGCGACGTTCTATTGGTTCTAGCATAGAGAAAGGTTATTGAAACCGATCAATCAGTTTTATCTTTGTATAGATATATAAATAATATCATGTTCCAATGATGAACCAGGCCCTCCCACACGGAGGCACAAATTTGTAATACATTTATTTTAATTTAAACTAGAGTTGCGCCAGAATAAATTCAATTATTTATAGAATATATAGAAAATAATATATATATATATATATATATATATTAGTGTGGTTATATACATACTATTTTTAATAAAAACAATATTCTAGTATATATTCTAAATAATACTATATATTTATATAAAGAGAGTAAATATATTATATATATATTTAAAATACATATATATTTTCTAAGAATAGAAATATCAATTCTATGAGGCATTACGCATATTAAAAATTATGAATATGTTTTTATAGAAGAGATATATATATTCAGCACCAAAAGAGGACAAAAATGCCCATTTAGAATTAATACAATTCTAAAGACGTGAAGGCGCACTAGAAGAATATTTTAAGATGCATATGGGAATGTCTGGCATAAATGGGCAAAGAGTTGAAAATTTGATTTATACGGCGAGAGTTAAATAGAGGGTGGTGACAATGTACGCGGGGTTGTAAATGGCCGGCTCGGACATTTGTCATCACGCCTTCTGATATCCCCCACTTCTAATGACCCGGGGAATAAATAAAATTATTTGTTTCACAGTCGCGCGGGGGAACTGGAGCGTAACGACACTCGTGTCAGGTCGGAGGTTTTCACTTCAAATTATCGTCTGGCAATATATTATCATTTATCTTCCAATTTGAAGAAAGGTTTGAGATTTGTACTTGAAGTATTGATGCCAATAATATTATATTTGAGTCAAATACATTTAAAATATTTGCAGAGTTTCTTTATTAAGGTATCGGTAGGCAAGCTTTCGAGCGGTCGCGCTTCATCAGGCCACTGGCTCCGCAGAGGCGTGAATAAAAAGGTTTGAGATGTTTATACATGTCTCTAGTTAATATATATAAGCTAAATAAATAAATATATGTTATGAATAAATTTGTTTTTGTTAGATAAAGAGTTGATAAGACAAAGGATCGATAAGATAAAGGGTTGAGGTGCAGTCGTGATAAAAAAAAGATAATTATTTACCGTCAAGTAGCTTTTATTTTTTCAATTACTTGAGGAAAGATTACACATTAGTTATTTTCACATTATATAGAATTTATAAAGTTAATCCTATATTAGTGATTAAAAGGATTGATATGTTAACTACGCATATTTACAACAAAACTATATAACTAAACTGAAAGTCTTTCTCAAAACGATGATAACAAAAGTAACATTATCAATGAATAAAATAAAATATATATTTTTTAAAATATAGAAATATTTGAGTTTTTAGATTATATAATATATATACACACACACTTTTTTTTTATATAATGTGTATGACCAAACACAATTCAAATGAATATTTGAAAATTAGACAGCGCTTAATGATTTTTTTAAAAACAAATAATAACTTTATTATTAGTTCTCCCATTAAAATTTCATTATAACGGATGTATTTAGTTTATCACCCAAAGACAGATCGGAAAAAGCCAACCTATATGCTTCGGGATTTCACTAAAGGATTTATAAAATCGGTCTAATTTTCATAAAACTTGTTGAGTTAAAGATGTGGTAAGATAGATTTACAGACCAGAATACAACGCAAGGTTGCGGAAGGATGGTATTCTTGTACAAAAAAGAGACCGTTTTCTCTTTAAATTTTATTCAAACAAATATTAATTGTTATTTAAACAATTTATTAATAAACAAGATAGATTGCTTAATACAATTGATAAGAGTAAGGTGCCGCTTTAAAACTTGATTACCATCATCCCATAACATTTGCGAAATATCTCTGTCGCATATTATAAATATATATCACACACACATATATATATATATATAAGATTTAGTATGATTTAACTGTGCAAAAATTATAATCATTATTAGAATTAATTATTTTATTTTGTTCTAATTTTAAAACACAAATTTCCATGCAATCACTGAACGAGGGTAGAAAATATATAATGGGAGAATTCGCATATCATGGTGGTATGTTTTGTTGTTGTGGAAACCTATTATATAAAACTTTAAAATGAAATAATCAGATTTATCTATTATGAAATGGTGATCTGTTCTCTCTAAAAAGCAGGGAAAGAAAATTTTCCGAAAACTCAATAGAAGTAAATATGAAAATCTTAATGTCAAATGTTCGAAACCCGCTAGAGAACTTGGTGATTTAATCATCAGTAGATACTGTAGATATAACAGTATGATCATCATGGAATAAGTGTGTAATTAGCAGGAGGAAAGATTGAGGGAAGGAAGAGCTAAACCTCCTCCGAAACCTAATAAAGCTGATTCCCTCCCCCAGGGACCTCCTAAACAACCGCAGCCTAAACGAATTTGAATTCATACCGGTTGGAATCGATTTTTTTACTTGATTTCTCCTTGCTTTTTCCGCCTTCCTTTAAATGCATTTCCCCAATGTTGAGCCTAAACTTACCCTATTAGACTTTATAAGATTGAACCCTCTTTTTTATATAGCTCGCTCTTTTTTTTTGTGGTAAATAAAAGAAATATTAAAATATATTATAGATTTTTTCCCACTTTTCTCTCTCTCCTTATATATAAGCATTTTAAACTTTCTTTTAGTGTTTAGAGTGGTTTATGTGGTAGTTTATGAATTAGATGTATTAAATAATGTCTTAAAAATCACAATATTATGTTAATCATATTAATATTTAAATATAAAGCAGTGTAGCTTTATATAATTATATATATTATATAAAAATTGTATTTTATTTTTAAAATTATAATTTATAGAAATAATTACTCTGTTGAATCAACCACTAGAGGTCGGGACTTTACCTATATAAAACTGATTGTCGTTGTTTCTCAATGACCGGCTCAGGCCTTTTGTACATTGTGTAAATAAGTTTTTCGTTTTTTATTCTTACGCCTTAAATCTGGCAATATTTTCTCAGATTATTCATTTTGTGTTCTATAAGCTAAATTGGAGCAGTAATTATCTGAGCTATTTTTAGTATTATTACCATGACTGCAGTGTCACATGCTAATGAATTCCGGGATCAAGCAAATGATCAATAAATCTATATAAAATCCTCTAAAATCAACAGGGGATCTTTTTTTCCTAATATATATATTTTAGATGGCGCTCTGCCATCTAAAAAGCACATGTGCTCGTGGTCAGGAGATGCCTTTTTTATTTTTAATATATATATATGAATAATTTTTAAATAAACGAAACATCACTCTAAATAGAGTGTTCTAATTTCTTATATATTTCACAATGCGCGATAAAAATAAAAATATGTCATAATACCTGAATTCATTAAAGATTTTCGAACTATTCTTTCTTCAGATTTATGTAGAACGGTAGTAGATTGATGTAAATAATGTAATTAAAAAATTAGAATCAAATGAACGAATTTTTGAAAAAGGATATAGATATTTGCTAAATGCAATTTCTTGAAATTAAATGTTTGCACCTCTACCTACCTACGCACCAGACCTATAAACTTACGTCCATAGGTTCTCTAAACACCCCTAAGCTGCCTTCCTTATAAAATGTAGGGTATATAAGAAAACAATCCAATACAATAGTAGAGCGGTCAGGAGATTAATTTGCTGAAACCGCTTAGAGGGATCAGAAAAACGACTTAGAAAATTTTGAACGAAAATAAATAACGCTCATGATAATCATATTTTCACATCTTTCAATGAATAAAAAGATGAGCGGAGCATCGGCCGAAAACAATTGAGCTGCTCTCTTTGAGAAACCAATATGTAAAAATATTGAAAATTTAACTAATCTATTAAAGCGTTAATAGAACTTTGAACAAAGAAATATATTTTACTTAGGAAACCTAATTGTGTCGGTAAGAATTCAATGTGTCATTAAAAATAACCAAAATAGGTGCCTACGTTATTCATATTTATTTGTGTGATAAATTAAAATGTTGAATATAAATTTCAAATTATATTTAATCTGCAAATATAAATGAATTATGCACACATACACACTTATTTTTATATGATAAAGATATAAGATGTATATATATTTAAATTAATGAAAGCATATCCTGACCAGGAACACATGTGCTTTTTATATAGCAGAGTGCCATCTAGTGGAGCAGAAATCAACTAAACATTATTTTAAACTGTTCTCTGATATTTAGCCAACCCAATTTCTTGACAAATCAAGAAAAGCTATACACGAACGCGTTTCGCGCTGCTGGCGCTCGTCAGCGTAGGGCCGGCTGTACCATTGCGACCAAAAAGATTTTTGGTCCAAGAGGCTTCTTGAGAAACCAAGAAATGGGTATTTATAAATAAGGCCATGTTTGGGTAAATATGCATAACATGAAAAAAAAAACAACAGAAAAAAAAGAGAGTGCTAGGTATTGATATTTAAAATAATGAAAGCATATCCTTACCAGGAGCATATGTGATTTTTAGATGGCAGAGCGTCATCTAGTGGTACAGAAATCAACTAAACATTGATTTAACCTGTTACCTGATATTTGGCCAACCCAATTTTAAGGTTACGAAAGGATTATATTCATGCACTCAGAGAGGCATTTCAATCTTTAATTGTGCATAAGAACAATGAATTATAGATGGAAATTTTCCGAGGGGAAATTGATCCATAGAAGCATAGGGCGCCTCTCCCGTCAAAATAAACGTCAAAACCTGACGCCATCTATTGACCGTCGCCGCAAACTAGCGGCCTCGGGTCGGTGACAAAGCCACAACACCAGCTTTGGCAAACTGAGAAGCGTCCACCTAGAGACCAAAACCATAGGATCATAGGGCGCCCTAGACTGACGAGGGCCATTAGCTCGAAACCATGGTCTCTAGGTGGACGCCTTTCAGTTTTCCAAAACTGGTGTTGTGGCTTTGTCACCGACCCGAAACCTCTAGTTTGCGGCGACGGTCAATAGATGGCGTCAGGCTTCGATGTTTATTTTGACGGAAGAGGCGCCCTATGCTTCTATGGAACAATGAATTATGTTCACCACCCTAGTAAAAACCTTTACTAGTGGTCATGAAGAATGAGTCATAAAACAAGGTTTGGCAAATTCAACCAAGAGCCGAACTGTAAACAATGAGTTCTGGTATTGCGGCTGGTTTTTCATTATCACAAGTAAGATATTTTACTAGAGTGATGAACATAATACACCGTTCTGATGCTCAATTAAAGAGAGAGATACCTGTCTAGGTAAACATATATATAGCGCTATTAAAAAACAAATATAACCTCTCTTCCATGAAAATCAATATATTTTACAAAAATATTATGATTGCTAATAATGAATGCCTAAAATAAACCACACTATTTAATTTAAAATTGTTTCAACTTTCTACAATGTAACTAATTACTTTACTATATCACGCCTATAATATCTAGAAAGTAGAATATATAAAAAATTTAAACGATTAATTTGGATGATTATATTCAAGCAATAAACTCAATCCGTACTAGCCATTTTTTAAGGTTAGACAGTATATGGAAAGATTTATATCATATTTTACTTCACATTCCTATATGCAATGGCTTATAATAATTCTTCACGATTCCCTTAAATGCAAAGACAATAAATGAATCAACATTTTATATATAGCTATATAATTAAGCACAGTTATAATTTTGAAACAAAGAAATTGATGAAATAGTAAGAAGAGTGAATCTCTGTCGTTAAACGAGAAGTTTTGTTAAAAAAGGCGAAATAATGTGAGGATGCCCCAAGGTATGCTGAGAATGGTGTAGGCCCGGATGTCTCCATTATTTGTATGCGGCCAAAAGAAGGTTTAATTGGGCCGAACTGGTGGTTTATTGCACCAGGGCCATTGGGGAAATATTCCAGGCAATTATAATGTAGCTCTGTTCTACCTCACCCGCCATAACTCTCTGGCCTTAATTTCTTTCTTTCATTATTTATATTTTCTGCATTCTCTATCTCTCTATTTCCGTCAATTATATACACATAGGATATTTTCTAGAGAGCTATAGGTGCATTCTCATATCATTAGTATTTTAAATTTTGTTTTCTACTATACCTATATATCCCCTTATATTTATTAGACATAATTATACCTATATATATATATATATTTTTTTTTTAATTAGAAAGGCATATATTGGATCAAAATATGCCTTTTTAATTGAAGATTTATTTATGGATTGCTCTATTTTCAATATATATATGGTTTTTAAAAGCTGTTTTGTGTTGATTTACTCTTTCTTCAAGAGTTTTACCGGTTTCTCCTATGTATGTTGCAGGGCATGATTTGCATGGAATGCGATATACTATGTTTGATTTAAATTGATGAATGCTATTATGTTTAGTGTTTGGATGGCGTAGAATTTCTTTCAGATTTGCTGTGGTTTTGTATCGGGTTTTGATATTTATATATATATATATGTTGTATAAAAAATTGTATTTATTTCAAATATTATATTTCCTAGAAAAAACTACTCCGTAAAGTAGACCACAACATGTCGGGGCTTCAAACTATATTAACCTATTGTTCTTGTTTTCCTTTGGCCAGTTCAAAACCTTTTGTAATTTTTAAATATTTTTTCCATGACGCCTTAAGTCAAGGATTATTTTTAAACTGTTTTATTGTATCTTCCACGATTTTATACCAATACCATAAAGTTATTGGTATAAACAGTCATTCTCTGTATATATATACACACATATTATCTCTTTGAATACCTAATCAGAATTGTAATTTTTTTAGATAGTGAAGTAGTACATATATATATATAGAGAGAGTCTTATTAACGATAAATTCTGATTGTCTTGGAGGGCCGCCCAATCAACTGAAATCCACGCTAGCTATTGCAAAGTAAGTAGACGGGGTATTAGAACAACGTATTACTTAGTTTGCTGCGCAAGGCGTGCAACTCACACAGATTAATGTACCTCAACATCAGCATTAGCCAATTTGAATTTAAGAAGCCAACCTGCATTCCATATGAAAATATAGAAAAAAAGGATTCTAAATATTTTATTATTTGGAATGGCACCTCAGCCAAATGAAAATATTTTTGGTAAGCGGTTGTTAGCCCACTAGTGGATGTGCCATTGAATCCATTAACCGACGTTAGCGTAATAGTAATAGCACCAGTGATACTCTTACCAAAGTTACACACTAGTGAAGCTACTCGCTATCTATTTACTGATATTAGCCGACTGCTGAATGTACCATTGAATTCATCAACCAACGATAGCGAAATAGTAAATGTACCAGTGATCAATTTAACAAAGTCAGTCCACTAGTGAATGTACCATGATCCCATTTGGCAAACATAGCCAGCTATTGAAAATACCATTGGACTATTTCTAAAGGTTAGCTTAATAGTGAATTTACTAGTAATCCATTTATAATAACATTAGAGTATTATGATGAATGAAAACGATAACTTTTATATTAAAAAAAATGATTAATTTATTATTATAACGAGCCCTTATAATTTGTCATCATTTAAATGAAGCTTTGAGCGAATTAAATGCGACGAAATCGTTTAACTTATAGAATCGTTTTATTTATTCATAATTATTTTTATAGAATCTTCACCGCGATATACAAGTAGGCTTTTGTTCAGTTTGCTAGAGCTGGTGTTGTGGCTTATTCACTGTCACAATCTGAGCTCTCAGCTTAGAATAAATACAGCATTACGATATCTCAATGCATTATAAACAAATATTAATGGATTTGATAATAGAGCGAGATGCCTTTGTTTCCCATGAATTCGATCTTTCTCACATATATACAATAAATATTCATAGAATTTGGAAGTTCGGTGACAAACAATAACTATAATAACATATTTTAATTTAAATTATACGTTTAGTTTGAATGATGCATCATTATATTTCTCTATTTTACATTTTCAATTCGTTCATTAAATCCTTTGATCTATTCTGAAACTGAACCTATATTGAAAACAATGGTCTAAATAAAACGAACTAAAGTATTTGTTTACAATTATCTATTAAATGTCAATTAAAATAGCTAATGGGTAAGCACCTATTTAATTAGATAACAAACAAACATATTTCTGAGTTGCCGTTGACTATCGCTTTCGTATAGAGGAACTTTCTCTGCTCCTATTGTTAGATTATTATACCAAAACCACGACAAGGGCAAAACCTGGACAGACCAAAATATCAACAAACTAATATAAAGAAAAAAATATATATTTTCAAGTAGATATAATATTTTGGAATATTTCACCTCCATTTCACCCCCCCACACACAAACACAGTAAAATGATTTGCTAAATGCTGAAACTTGCTTAGATTTTTTTATTTGTTGGATTTTGATCATGTAGGGTTCTTGGTCTGTCTGGATTTTGGACTGACGGGATTTTGGTCTGTGTCGGGATTTTGGCTGTCGTGATTTTGGGTTTTCGGGATTTTGTCCGAACTCTTTGTAGCATATATAAATGATTTATTCATATATGACTAATTAAATATCTATGAATAATATATATAAGCAAACACAGTATTCACAATAAACTTTGAGACCTTTTCTATATATATTAATATTGGATATAATATTAATTTTGAACCTGTTTTTTTGGGATTAAAAACCTTAAACACATTTTCCATATTATATATATATATTTGGATATAATACACGTATATTTATATATATACAAGTATATTATATAAAATATTTATATATATTGAGGAGATATATATTTATGATATAGGTTAATATTCTCATCCAACGCTTTCTCCCCATATTTACAAAATACATAGCTTCTCTATCAATATTGTATTTCCCCCCATTATGAATCCGATTCTTTCGAAAATATTGAAGAAAATCAAAATATCAGTTAATCCATATATTTTTCATTTCTGAAAATCACCGTATAATACTTACGTAAATTATAATATGTAAACCTGTTATACCTTTTGTTATTGATGCTATTTCACATACGGGCTTCATGTGAATATGTCACGTACATGTAAATAAGCCAATATTCACATATAGGTTAGACTGATTCAGTTATCGCCACCAGAAAAAAAACATCAAAAGACATTATAGATTTATGTTAGAGAATTACAAAATGTTGCCTCAAAAATATGAGGTCTGTTAGAAACGTATCCGACCTTCGGGCGGGGTAGGAAACAGGTTTACCTGGAGCGATGGAAACCTAATCATCCTCAGTCTTCTTGGGACCCCACACACTTCTCCCAGCGGTGTCACCATTGTTGGAAATATACTGAGAAAGCCTCTTTCGTGATGGTGTTTAGCTCGGCTGTCATTGCAGTCATAATGTCCTCTCTTGTCTGAAATCGCTTTATTTTCAATGCCCTATTGAGTTTGTGGTACAGCTAGAAGTTGAAGGAAGCCATATCAGGAGATTAAGGAGCCTGGCGAACCACAGAAGTCTGGTATTCGCCAAAAAGGTCTAAATCAATTGCGAGTAATGTGCTCGGTTTTTGCAGTATGAAGGCGCCAATTGCTTGTTGACCACAACTCCGGTCTCTTGCGCCGCACAGCATCACGTTTGTGACGGAGAAAATCCCTGGAATACTATTTGGTGATTATTTGGTGCGTAATCGTGGCGTACCATACTGCGGGAGTAAAAAAAGCAGTCAACATCACTTTGACGTTGATGCACACTTGGCGGGCCTTCTTTGGTCTTGGTGACGTGGATTGTATCCACTGTGACTCCCATAGCATCCCTACTGAGGCCGTATAAATCTATCTAATGGTTTCGACCTGGGTACCGCCTAGTTTCTCGTTAATTTGATGCAGTAGCTCTGCTCCAGTCTTTCCGTCCTTTTCCTTAAATAAAACTCCGACTAGAGAACTAAACACTACCTCACTCAAATGTTGCCTTCCATAAACTGACGATATTTTCAGGCAGGAAAAAATTCACTCATGTGTATGAAGGCTCAAGATCGCATGCAAGCGCGTTTCATTAAAATCTATCAGGTTTTCGCATAAAAAACGGTCGGATATTTTTCTAACAGATCTCGTATAAATAAATAATTTCAAATTGTCTTAATTTTAATTTTTGAAGATTGCTGGTTGAAAAATGATATTTTAATTGAAATATATATAAATGATATATAATATATTATTCAATAAAACTATTAAAATATGTATATTTTTATGTAATTATCTAGATTTCGGATTAAATGTGATAAAAATAGCAAAATCTCAATTTACAGACACATAAGCTCAATAAATAAATTACGAAAATATTAAATTACTCTCTTTATTCATTAATAATTACCAACTTAGTGTTATCATTAACCAATTTTGTTCTGTGCGAATTAGGTAAAGAGCAGCCAACAAGAAATACTGACGTAACCGTTATCGAATCAAGAAGCACGTGAGACCGCTAAATGGAGCGTCAGACAAGGAACGTCTGTAGGGACGGGGGATTTATAGCGCCGTCCATATTCCTAGGCGCCATAAATATTGCGGGATGTGATTGCTTCATTACTGCCTTGTGACGATTGCGCTTTTACATCCCCGCATCTGTCTTATGGCCTGGATGACCTTCATAAATGTATTTTGATTGTGTTCGAGTCGCGATACCCTTGGTGATAACGGGAGTATATATAGGTTAAACTGATTTAGAATCTATTGGTTGTACATTTTGGGATTTTTTGTAATCATTTCAAATTTCATGTTTTTTATACATATCTTTATAATTTTTATTTGTATTATAAGTAAAGAGAATTTTTGAAAATGCAATATGATTCCGATAATTAAACTAACTAGCATTGTGATCCTAATATATATAGAAATGTTATAAGAGATATAACCATGGTAAATTTCAATTTTAATTGTCCAGTTAGATTGGTAGATATATAAATCTACGAGGTCTTTATATTTTTTAGCATTAGAGAGCGATTTGCAATACTTTACTCCTCTCTGTAAAATTGTTCTACATCCAAGCCAGCAAATGCCAATATCAAATAGATATTGCTTTGTTAAGTTCTAAAACCATATGTCATACACTCTCTCTCTGTTATATAAATACAATAATGAAAAAAATAACATTAGAAAGTTTGAATTATTTTATACACCTTTAACACATGACAAAAATGGGTTGACTAGTGAATGTTTTAACCTTATCTTTGAAACCGATTGTTTAATTCCTTTTTTCTAATAAGAAGTATTTCAACCGATAATATCAAAGACTACACGATATTGAAATACGATATTCAAGGATTAAAAATGATAAACACAATATTGACATTATATAAATTAAAAACAAAAAAGGCATATCCTGACCAGGCTCATATGAGCATCTTTATAATTTTTCACACACACACATCCGTTATTCGAGGCGATCACACTACATTTCTAATTAAGCCCATGGAAATATGCATTTATTGTATTTTACATATATTTTAGTTCTAAAATAAAAAATGACCAAAAGAAATTAATCTCTCTGTATAAATTATAGGATTATCTTGTTTTAGAAACAAAATGGATCAATGTAAGAAGAATGATATTTTGACGGTGTTGCAGACAGTGGTTTTCTAACTTCTCATTTCACAGGGAACTAAGTGATATGAATCCTGCGTATATCTTAGAAAGAGTTATCTAATAACTACACAACACACTACAATCTGTTCACACAGACGAAGGCTAGGATAACAGAGAAGATTCGTTAGATGATCGTGTTCAATGAACCTTGGTATAACCCTAGGCGTTCCCCCAGAAGATAAAGTATTCCAGGCGAAGAGATGGAATGGGATTTCTAGAGAAGACGCAAGAAAAAAAGAAATGTTATAGAGGTAGGTAACCCGGCAACGGAGATAATTAGGAAAGGAGAAAAAAATGAATTAAAAGTTCTAGTACGAGCTGGGTAAACGAATGGTAATAAGGACCTCCGTGTCATTTAAAATGAGATCTGCGGTGGAATGAGGCCGCCGCACTAGATAGTGAATCCATATTACAATACTCCGATCACATTTCTAATTATATCTGCGGGAGGATCGATGCACATCACCTTGGCGTGGTGAAATGGCAATTTACCATGTTCTCGCATTTACATCGTACATGTGTTATTAATCTGAGAAAAGTTCTTAATAGGTTGACACTTTTGACTATGATGAGAATGAAAACTGAATCTATTATTTGACAGTTGTAGTTTTTTCAAGTATATATTTGAGAATGAAAAAACAATAGAAAAAAATAAAAGATAAGTGGGTCACGTGTTGATATTAAAAATAAAGAAGGCATCTCCTGACCACGAGAACATGTGCTTTTAGATGGCAGAGCGCCATCTAGTGGAGCAAAAATAAACTAAACGTTTATTTAGCTTGCTCCGTGATATTTGGCCAATCCAATTTCTTGATAAATCAAGAAAAGCCATCCACGAACGCGTTTCGCGCTGTTGGCGCTCGTGAGCATGGAGTAGGCTGTAACCACTGCGATCAAAAGGTTTTTGGTCCCAGAGGCTTCCTGAGAAATTAAGAAATGGGTATTTAAGGCCAAATTTGCGTAAAGACGCTAACACATGAAAAAAATGTGTTTCATGTGTTAAGCGTCTTTACGCAAATTTGGCCTTAAATACCCATTTCTTGATTTCTCAGGAAGCCTCTGGGACCAAAATTCTTTTTGGTCGCAGTGGTTACAGCCTACTCCATGCTCACGAGCGCCAACAGCGCGAAACGCGTTCGTGGATGGCTTTTCTTGATTTATCAAGAAATTGGGTTGGCCAAATATCACGGAGCAAGCTAAATAAACGTTTAGTTTATTTTTACTCCATTAGATGGCGCTCTGTCATCTAAAAAGCACATGTGCTCGTGGTCAGGAGATGCCTTCTTTATTTTTAATATTTGATAATATGGCTTTCCTCTGTTGGTTTCTACAACTCAAGCGCTATAACCTAGTATGACATAGTATTTTGGTCAAGAGCTGTTACATAGTATTTCTTCTAAATTCTCTTCATTGTTGAGATATTCTACTAGAAAGAGAATATATCGACTTCTAAATCTAAAGTGTTCTGTTTCCGAACAATGGTACCTGACGTAGGATCGGGTCAACATCACGCACGGACGGTGTTGGTAAAGGAAAGGCTAATGGACTCGTTTCTCGGTCTATAATCCTATTACTTGGCACAAGTGCGTGAGGACCAGTGACAATTCCATGCATATCAAGGGTACTACCTTTCTCTATACTTGCGTACCAATATTGTCTTTCTCTCGATCTGCATAAAATATCTATCTATTAATATTAGACACTAAATGTGTCTATTTTGACATAGTTGGCATTTCAAATTATTGAGCATGTTAAATTCACATTTTTGCAATTTGAATATATATTTTTTCGAACCAATTAGCATAACATTTGCTTTTCATATGCCCAAGAGAGTATTCTATCTTTTTTCGTTCTTTTAATAATAAAAAGTGTTATTTTTATCTTTAATTTCACAATCCCCTTCTCGTATTTACCGTTATAGTATAGTTATAATCCCTAAATACTTTCGCCCAAATTTTTATAATACTCAATTTGTTACAAACCACGGAAATTTCAAAAGTTTTTTAAATAGAATAAAGGCAGTGGAGGATTCAAGTTGCTTTTGTGGTATTGAGGAACAAACCTCAAGACATCTACTGATCGATTGCCCAGCCTTTCAAGATTATAGAATGAAGAATGAACTAGTTGTTTGTGAATTTAACGATTTGATTTCCGATAAAAAATCATATTTAAAGTTCACTTCATTTTGTAAATACATTCTAAACTTTCTACAAAATCTGGATCTCTAATGTTTTCATGCGTTGAATAATGTAAATAACTTATGTAAATAAACTTTTCTCCTTGTTTGGCGCAAGTATCCCTTGCGGGATATAGCGCTTTGAAAATAAAATAATAATAATAATAATAGCAAAATTATATATGATACGTATATATCATTTCTCTCACTTATATAGTGTGTTTATATAAACATATTATTAATAGATATATATAATTGAATTGAAAATATATTCAAGAAAAATTATATATTTATTCTATCCTAGATATTTTCAAAATATAAGTGAAAGAAATTGATTAAAATTATATTTTGTATTAAAGGCTAGCCTCAATTATTTATTTCATCGTTATAAATAAGAAAGTAAAGGTATAAACGATGTCAATAAATAAGCTCAGAATGCAAAGTAGATATCGATGTATTGAAGAAAGGGAAGATTTTCTACTTTAAGATGAAGAGGAACAATTGATTTTGCTACTAATGAATTCAAGCATGGTTAAACATGCAGTAATTGAAGTCTTTGCAAGAAAGGACCCACTAAGTCAAAGAAGCCGTGAAGAAGCATTAGTAAAGGAGAGTTACCTTCGAGACCCACACTGAGATGTCAACTGAACATAATGCTCGTCTTATCACATCGTCCCTGACCCTGCAGCCAATTGCCGCATCCTCTTTAGCGTCGGTTGGTACCAGGTTGGCACATCCATCACCGACATGCGCCTTATTATCAACGGATAAATAGGCACCAATTGTGGAAATGGATTTTCGGACTACATCTTCAATACTAAGAAATTTAGAGAACCGCAATATCGGAATTGCTCGATGTATAGCTTCAATAGTGAATATATATTAGGGGATATTTATAATTTACTCCTCTAGTTTGAATATTGAATACAAACAGGAAATTGCGTAGCACGTCAGATTATTTCGAACATAGAGATAGATGGAGTTTGAAAATATCGAAATTAGATAAGAGAATTATTGGAACATTTCTATAGAATAAAATATTGAACCTTGAGCGATAGCATGGAATTCACGTATAATGCGAATATTAAAATAGTGCAGGGTAAAATTATTAAATATTTCATTTTTATAATGTAAATAATCACAAGGTAATAAGATCAAATCCAAATAAATAAATAGTGTGTGACGTTTCGGTAACAGCGTTGTTACCATCTTCAGACAAAAGTAATAAATGGTACTTTTAAGTACTTTTGTCTGAAGATGGTAACAACGCTGTTACCGAAACGTCACACACTATTTATTTATTTGGATTTGGTCTTATTACCTTGTGTTTATAATCTATAATCCAAATTGTGCCTCATTAATGTAAATAACGAATGCTGGTGGAGGACCGGGAAGTATGGAGAGACCATGTGGCCCACCCTCAGTAGAGGAAGGCATTGAAGGTGTAGGAGGAGGAAATAATAAATATGCTGGTTTATTATTGTATCAAATATATAAACGCATTATATAGATTATATAAAGCTGAATCAATTGAAATAAAATAACAGTTTTTTTAATTGTTGAATAAAGAACGACACTATTATATACTTATAGCGGAGACGTAAACGTTGAAAAGAATGCGAGACATTAAAAATAAATGCAATTAAACACAAATATTAAAATATATTTAATTTTAATACAATTTTAATTTTAATACTTGTCCTATGCATGACTATGATACAAACAACAACTAGGTAATGTAAATAGTAAATAAAGAGTGGATGCTAACGAAAACACATGTATACTGAACATGATGAGAGTAGTTCAGAATTGTAAGTGTGAATGCAAAAATAGAGCGGAGAGAGCCAACCTTTGCACAGAGGTTGATAAATGCGTATTTTCGAAAGTGGCGAAAAGGTAATTGTTCAACCTTGAGTAAATATTAAGGATACAATTATAGTATGTGGACTGGAAATAGTTCAGCACTCCCGGAACACATCTGTTCTGGATTTTGAATTTAGAATAAAAGCAGTTGAGGCGCAATTATACTATTTAAGCTGGAAGTAGAGTAATATTCTATGTGAACACATCTGTACTATTAATATTTGATGGAAAATATACAGCTGCATCAATCATTCTTAATTTAATTCCCGACGTGTCAGTCACTCTCTGTCACTCTCATGATTATTTCTGAAACCTATTATTCACATATATTTATAGACGAGTTTCTGAAGTACATTTAGCGTGTCATGTATTTTATATATAAGAAAAAAATAAGAGGTTAAAATTGAATTCAGATTAAGAGTAATTAGGATGCAATTATAGTGTGTGGGATGGAAATAGTTCAGTACTCTGTGTGCACATCTGTATTGAATCTATAGAGAGGGGGAACTTGGAATAATTATAATGCGCAGAATGGAAATAGTTCAGTGCCTTGGAAATGCATCGGTGATATGAAAGCTGAAAGTAGAATTGGGTACATATTTGACATAAGTAGGAGGCTGGACCTAGTAGTCCCATGCTATGGAAACGCACCGATAATGTGAAAGTTGACTACACCGCCAGAGTATGCGATCAACGTAATACTTCACGGAGTTCTTCACCGAGAATTCTCCATAGTTAATCGATGTAATTAAACACGATAATTGATCGTGGCAAGGCAATTACACCAACCAGGAGCTTTCTCTCCTTGCCTAATTGGGATTGTAATTAGGCCTTTCGAGAGAGAGAGACACACAAATATAGAAACATACTTGGGCAGAATATTTGCAACTGAGAGTCAATCCCACATTGCCTGACTCGATATTGCGACATTGTCAAACCACCTGATAGTAGGAATACTTTTCCCTCTCTATTACTGATAGAAAATACATTTATTGTAATATCTTGATATGACCAAATTACACTAATTGTAAGATGCACATTTCACATATATATATGTGTGTGAAAAATAAGAAAAAAGTAAAAAAAAGTCAGTTTTTTTTTTCACTAGATACACTCTGCTATCTAAAGTGCTCATGTGAGCATTCGGGATATGACATTTTGGTTTTTAATTTATTTATATTTACCAAAGAAGAAATATACATCTCCCTTTAAATATATATTAAAATAATTATTATTGTTTATCGCTCCAGTAAAAATTTAAAGGTGGTGATATGCAATTAGCCACAAGGCCGGTTTTGGTGAATTTAGACAAAGACCAACCTCTAAACCATGGTTTTAAGATATGGCTCTTATCAGTACACGAGAGACTTCGAATACATATCATCTTATGAGAAGAGTTATAAATCGGTTCAATCTTTCAAAAAAGATGTTAAAGCGGATGAAGTGGCAAGGCCGATCATCACACTAGAATGCCACATAAGTTGCGGGCGGGGGGAATAAATAAAGAAGTGCTTCTATTGGTAAATGAATACCATCCACGGTCTTAGATGTGACATTTTACATAGTATAACTAGAAAATAGACCTTCGACACAGTTGTTCGCATAAACAACAATCTCTACCAAACAGGGGAGTGATAATTATAATTTCAAAATATTTTACGCATCTATGTTTTTATTATTTTAAATATTACATATTTATTTATCGAAACATATTAAAATCTTATATTTTCAATAAATATAGTCACGTTCCAATGATAAATTTCAGTTTAAAAACAATTCAATTAATACTGTTTCATCTCAATTATGATGCATGCATGTATCGTATAAAGGCACTCGATAAGGGCAAACAATTTGGATTAATAAAGGTAAAATAAGTAATTCTTCTACTGAATTCTTTTTCACCACTCTCGGCTGGCTTGTGTTCCCCATGAGGTGTAATTCAAATCTCTATTCAAATAGAGCAAATTACTCCAAGTTCGCAACGACAAACTTTATGTAAATATCCCAATAGCTCCAGGAATGATGTTATAGAAAAGTTTAATCAAGGCGTATCCAAAAGGAAATTTAAATTTCTAATCCTCTTATAGGTAGTTTATATACGATTCAAATTATTCCTACTTCAGAATAAACTGGGGTTGCTTCCAAGGTGATATCTGTCTCGAGTCCTGGCTTTCTTTTCTCTTTCGTTGCTCAATGTGCTACAATGTATGATTGACGATCATTTATTTTAACTATTCATATCATAAGGTGAAATTATATTGTTTCCTACAATATCCAACTTAAACCTTTGTTTACGTGTATGAAAATAAGCTAAATCTCATGATATTTAGATTGTATAGTCGTTTTGAAAATTTCAATGCAAGCGTAACAACAATAATTAATATTTTTAATATACATATTAATCTTATTAATATAATATATATAATATATATATGATAACATTTCGATAAGAGAGAGGAATTATTTTTTAATATTATAATACATTAGATGTGTGCTAAAAAGTAATAAAAAATAAAAATTTGTTTGACTCATTAAAGATTAGTAATAACATGCTTTCCACGGACTAAAGCAAAGAAATAAATGTAAAAAAGGCTAGTATATTTTCATATCAGAAACCTTAATCATATATGATAAATATAATGATGATTATTTTCTCATATTTAATAATATATGTACCAATAGAGGCGCCTCTTCCTTTAATTGTGCAACAGAACGATGTGCATCACCCTAGTGGACAACTTTACTAGTCATGGTAAATAATGAGTCATAACACCAGGTTTGACTAATTCAGACAAGAAGCGAGCCTGTATACCATGGTTTCGGGCATTGTGAACCTCATCATATATATATATATATATAAATCAATGTTTGTATGTTCGTTTGTTTGTATGTTTGTTTGTTTGTATGTCCGGTATACAAATTCGCAGTAGTTCACTAATTCAAACCAAAATTTCCATACATAGGTAAAAATACGGGGAAGACGATAGGATATTCTAAAAAATATATAAATCAATTATTAAAACTATATATTCAAATTATTCTACTTAGCTCACGAACAGCGCCCTCTATCAAAAATTAGATTAAATTATGCTGATGCAAACAAATAGATAATGATAATAACAAACAATTATTTAAAAAATCTTATCTAAATATATATCACTCGGGTAGATATGCACACGGGTCAATCCCGGGGCGAAGCCCGGGTCACCCGTCTAGTATATATATATATATATATATATATATATGTTCTGAAAATAAATAAATTCACATTTAAATATTTAGATATTAAAATGGCATATTTTGGATTTAATAAAAGCCTATTATATATAGTGTCAATAAAAATCAATTCTTCATCTCTATATTTAATTTTGAAATATCAAATTGAAATAATGCTATACATACAATATATTTAATGATAATTGAATTGAATATATAAATCAATACGTAAAAATGATATACAGATAATGACGTTAATAAAATATTTGAAAATTCTACTAATTAGTATGAACCTTGTAGCAGCTCTAGTATTCCACACTGAATCTATACTAGGTGATATAGAGGGAAACTGTTGAGGGGGCGAGAAAGGCTGACAGCTGCCGGAGAAATATGAAGGCGGTGAAGGTATAATTAATGCAGCAAACTCAGCAGTGGTCGTGAATCATTAAGCCTACTGACTCTTCATTCCATGAAGTACAGCGTGCGTGAGATTAACTAGTTCTTCGCTCAATATATATGACGATCTCATTTACATTATCGATTGTTGCAGTGTTCGCGATAAAAATGGGAGCTTTTTCAAACTGGCTTGACTGTTTCAGTGTTCGCAATACAAATTGATCTCATTTCAAACTGTCTCGATTGTTGCAATGTATTCGATAAAATGTGGGTTATTTCAATCTGTCTCAATTGTTGCAATGTCTTTGAGAGAAAGGTGAGCTTATTTCCATTGGTTCGATTGTTACATTGTTATCGATAGAAAGGAGAGCTTATCCATCGGGCTCTCGATTGTTGAAATTTACTCAAAAGAAAGGTGAGTTCCTTTATGTCTCGATTGTTGCGGCATCTTCACTAGAGTCAAGTATTTATTACCTCGCTTATAAAACTAAGATATTAATTGTGGTTGTCGCATTGTATCCTAAAATAATCTAAGAGAATACTCACAGTTTCTCATCCGTATCTTGGTTAGAGTACTGAGAATTTGAAAATTATGATTGTCAACCTGGTTGAAACATTTATATCATTATCGCTTGTTATAGTCGCAGTGTATCCTAGTTAGAATTAGAAGATCATGCCCAATTGAGGTGTTTCTTGTCTAGAACTAAATAAGAGTCGCGTTGTGTAATTTTCATGACAACTATAACTATACAAATTTATAATGTAAATTATGTGTGACAATTGACAATTAAATAATTTTTATTGACCGCTGGTCAACAATTACTCACGAGGAGTCAAAAGGGCAAACTATGTACATTGATCAGGAGGGCAAGGCTACCCTTAGCTTGTGAATACCCCTGCGAATGGTGGGATGGCTGTTCCGAGTTCGCTCGAGAGCAGCGTCAAGGAAGCCCGCGAGGTTACTCCCCTGCTCAGGTGAGAGATCCCCGAGTAGATCCAATCTATCTTCGCGGTATAAGACCGCAAACATGACGGCATCCAGGGAAATCCCTGGCTCCAGCAGGGGCCCAAAGCCGGGTTCAGCGATCATTTTATTGAAGGTTGAAGGTTAGCAAATATTTATAAGTATGGAATAAATTTGGAATTTATTTACACATATAGTTATATTATTCTTAATATTATATATTATACTTAATATAAAAAAATATATAATGTATTCCTCTGGGTAGTCGATTGTTTCATCTTCGATATTCCCGCACTAAAGTTAAAAATAAAACCTAGTAACACTCACACTTCTATATTTTATTTCTTATTATAGAACACACTTCTTGCAAGCAATATGAGATATCTTATTTAGTCAGGTTATATATATAACCTAACGAAGATAGGCTTACAGAGCCTAGCGAAATATTAAATTTTCTAATAAATAAAACATTATATTTATTACAGAAACCAATATTTCTCTAGTCTGTACGCCTATCATCGCCAGAGTCACTTCTAGTATATATATATTATATTTGAAAAAAAAGATATTTGATTTTCTGTTTGAATTTAGATCATGTTGAGGATTATGGTAATGGTGGTGCAGTCGTGGCATGAATCTTCTTGAAAGTAAAATAATAAAAATAGTATAGATTAAAAATTGCTTTAATTGAGCTATAAGATAAACATAATTCTGTAAAAGTACCGCCTGGCTTAAGGCGTAAGAATAAAAAATGAAAATATTATTCACATAATTACAAAGTTTTGGGTCGGCCAACGGGGAAGAACAACAATCAGTTTATATAGTAGAAGTGTGACCTCTGGCGGTCGATTAAAACAGAGTATTTATATCTATGAAATTATAATTTCAAATAAAATAATATTTTAATATAACATATATATATATCAATAGTGCTGAGACATCTTTAATATATAAAGAGTGAATCCAAATGGCATCTAAAACTTCTGGAATAGGTTCTTTAAATGTGATAACAATAGGAACTCCGTTACCTATGTTAATATATCGATGTTGTCGTTTGCAGGATTGTAAACTGAACCTATTTACAATTCTAAATTGTGAAAATTGTTTGGTATTGAAATACCTGAAATTATTCACAATTCAGGATTTTTAACCTAATGTCCTCTAGAGACTGGTTTGAAAATATAGGATAAAACATTATTAAATTTGTATATTTTTAGGTATAAATATTTGGTAGTGTAACTCCCTGTGCAAACTAAATAAAATATTATTATTTGAATTTAGGAAATACCATTCCGTTTGAGTCAATTAAATATTAATTTATAAATAAATCTATTTATCTTTGCCGAATATCAAATGGTCTTTTATTCCTATTCTATAAATATATACGTATTTATATTAAATGTTTAAACCGGCTTAAATAAGTTTTCTTTTTATCATTACAATTGATATCCGAGTGACTCATGATCAGTATGAAGCTATGAAATTGAGACAAAGTTTTTTTAGTGCATATTGCTAGAGCTTTGTGTTCTCAATACATATATTTCTCTAACTATATTATATTCAGATATTATAAAATGAAATTTTATGCTTACGATATTATAGAAAAAACATAAGAATGAATAATATATATATAATATATATTATATTAATAAAAGCTCTACAGACCCACACACACAGTTTTTTATATATATATAATAAACAATAAATAAAATATTTCTATTCAAAAAGAAAAGGTATATTTTCAAAAATAAGCTAGAACAAATCTAAAAGGCAATATAGGATGTAAAATAAGAAAATATTGACGGAATATATGTTCCAACTAGATATAAAATATCGATTCCGCAGCAGGGCGGTAGAAAATAGACAGGTAAATCTTAGGGATCATCTTTTGAATTACTCGTCTGGATCTCTGGAGGAAGCACCGGACCAGAATTTCAAAATGGTTATCAACCTATCAGATTGTGAGCGTCCGTTATCATCAATGTGTCCAACCCACCAATGGCTAAATGGCTATCCTGCTACGATAGGGTTAAAATATTTTACATAAATAGAGACACACGCAGTACTTCTTCCCATCAATCCTTATAGCTCTTTCTTTACGCAATAAAATATATTAATGAACCTATATAAGGTAATCCATTTATATCTTATTGTAATTGTTACGAATGAAATAGGTAACTTTAATTTTTGAGGGTTATTTAGAGGTTATTTACCTACCAATTTGATCTATTAAAATAAGCAAAATTAATTTAATATTTAATAAAATAAAAAATAAAAAACATGGGGATATATATTATTCGATAATATTAAAATCTCTCTCTATATATAATTTCATATATAAATACGTACAATATAATATGGAGATATAGAGTATAATAGATAATAAATATAAGAATTAGTTTATAATAAAATTACCATAATATCAATAAAAATATGATCGTTAAACAATTTATCACCAATAAAATAACACACTAAGGATTATATTGTTTATCGCAATTTTAACCAACCCAAATATGCAAAAGTTTTATCACTAACATAATTTTCCTAAAATATTTCACTTAGTGCCCTCCTCTATAATGTATGCAGATAAAAGTGTATAAAACTAAAATCGTTTCAAAAAGTGTATAAAATATATGCAATATACTAAAAGCTTTCAGATAACATCACAATTTCGATATTGGAATATTTTCATAAACATTTATACTCATGAAATAATATTTCAAAATAGATATATTATATATTTATGTTTTATAAATTGTACGATTTGCGCTTTATGTAGGATGTTAATTGGGATTTAAATTTATAATTTTCTAAGGAGATTCAAGATATAGTAATTTATTTTATTTTATACTGAGTCGATAAAAAAATGTATGAGCGTGTGTGAATGAGAAGCTTTTATTGACGAGTAATCCTCTTTCGGTGAGAAATGTCAAAACCAAATACATATTAATTGCACTTTTCCCGTAGGATATAATTTTCTATAAATATAAAGGTATAGACGGTAAAACTGAGCGCCATCTATTGATCATCTCTGAAAACTATTGCGATTCGGGTCGAGAACAATGTCGCAACACCAATTTTGTAAAACTCAGAGGGTCAACCTAGACAACGGGCTAATAATTCTCGTTCGTCAAGGACTTGCCTACGGGGTTTGCTAAATCTGGTGTTGTGACTTCTCCGCTAGCCGAATCTGAGAGTTTTCTGAGAAGGCTAATAGATAGAGCTTAGTTTCAACGTCTATTTTGGCATGACGATCTTAATAGGTATATATAGGCTAGCGGACGAAGTCTACTAAAAGAAGAAAATATCCTTTTTAATGAATTAAAACAATATAGTTATCAAGGAACATATTCGAATATACTAAGGCGAAGAATTACATGATATGTGCACACTCGCTGTGAAGATTACCGATCATTGGCAAAAATATCACAGGCATCAAATATGATTCTGATAATCCTTCTTGATCGAAAAGATCCTAAACTTATCAATTAGATTTTATCTCACAACAAACTTTATTTATCAAGGGAAAAGGAATTACTGCTGCAATACTTGAACTATGAATGATTATTGAAATATTCTTAGAAATGAACAGACCTTTATACATTTGTGTACATTTGTTTTGTGGAAATAAAAATATATTTGATTGTGTGAGACATCAAACACTAAAAGATATTTTGACAATCACATATAGAAAAAATAGACTGATTTATAGAAGATATCTGTATTGGACAGATATTTATAATAGTCTCGAAATGCAGAAATATACAAGAATCTGAAGTGAAAAATGGCATTAGAGAGGATATTATTATCTCATCTCTTTCGTTTGATATATACAATGAAATACTTATTCGAAATTTTTAGAAGAGAAATATCTGATATAACAGTTATTTAAGGAAGATATGAATAATAGAAAATACTAGCCGAATGACCCGGGCAACGCCCGGGTTTTACCCGATTAAATGCTTTTATTCAAATACTATTCGTTACAATTATAAATTGGCGCCGTGGATGTCATTCTTGTATATTATATAAATGAGTTTTAAAACTTGTAAAAAAAAAAAAAATGCATCGGCTGGGAATCGAACCCGGGGGCGCCCGCGTGGCAGGCGAGCATTCTACCACTGAACCACCGATGGTTATGAGAAAGGGCCAAATATTTGGGTATTTATTCCATTCACAAAAGCAAACGGTGACAGAAATGATTAAGAAAGATTTGATTATGACGCTGATAACTGTATATAATATGCAGATATAACATGTTTAATAGAGGGATTAAAACAGAGATTAAAATGACTAATTTAGGTACTTATTTAAAGGGGAAATCTTCGGACTTGAATTAAATACAAAAACAGGAATATATGCTAATGTATATAATAGAAAAATATATAACATCACCATACATAACATATTTGGTAAATTAAATTATTAAAATTTGAACAATGAAATAGACTTGTTAAGCTGATAGAATAACATCTTATGGAATATTGGACATGGATATAAAATGTAAAAAAAACAATCGTTTTGAAACAGAAAAAATATATATGGGGAACTACTAACATGATGATGAAACAACGACTGATCAAAACACTAATCTAGGTCATACTAAAATATGAAATTTAACAAATAGAGGGCTTCGAGATGTGCAATTATAGAAGGAAACTCCAAATTCCATGGACAAACAGAGCGTCAGATATTGATGTTCATAAAACAACGAAAGCCGTCGTTTTTCGGATATGTGATGCGTTGATCAGCGGGGTGAATTCTGCTGACATTTCTATAGAGAAAGATCCACGGGAAGATACCGCGCAGACAAAGTAGGCGAGAGAATATGCACGACCTGAAACAATGGACTTAACGACGCACATACTAGGGGATAAAGTGGTTGGGATAGTCCATGGGCCACCCTCAGTAGAGGAAGGCACTTGAGGATTACTTAAGACCGGCTAAAATGCCATTAACATATATTTACTTTCCTATGTCGTGAACACATAGGAGAGTATATGTGTAATTATGTAAATAATTAGATATATAATACATTTATTCCAAATAATATTTATTCTCATATCATTGAAATATATAATTATTCTTTCATTACAGATTATTATTCAATATATTAAATATTATATACACTTCTATATTTTGAAGAAATATATATAAATAGTTCTATAAATTACACGTTGATTTGTAACTAAAGATTCAGTGAAGTTCGCCCCTAACTACTCAGTAAAAATGGAGAGAAAATGTGTTTGGAAATATATGGCGTTGTTTATGGTGGGGAGGAGATAAAAATATTCCGTCTGTTCTCTCGCCAACAAAGGTGAAATCTTCGGCGGGCGGCGAGGAATCTCCGGTATGCGCTATAATTCTTTTTTCTTACTCACTCACCCTACCCACATTTACATAGATACCAGGTAAATCGGGACGTTTTAAAATCCATTCTATTTCCATTTCTCACTTTTATATATGCACATATTTTATAAATGTATTGAACGTTTCATATTTGATTTATCAGTATACAATGATCTCACTGGATAACAGAATTTATCACATAGAAAAATAAAATAGCTGGCTGGTGAGAATTGGATGTTGAGAGTTTCAGGCGCTATGTGCGGGGGAAGAAAATGCTTGGAGTAAGGTTAGAATCCAGAAGTCGGCAGCCAACTTCTCCAGGACTACTTTAAGGGAGCTTTTTCTTTGAGCCAATCGAAGAAGATTTATTTTCCCCTATAAATATTTAAGTCCCGGGCTAAAGTTTCTCCTTTATTGAAAGGGGAACTCCCACAAAAAATAAGCCACGACGAACAAGCGATATATTCATTACTCTTTGGAATTCAACCTGACTTCAGTCTTTATTAACTTAGTATGTACGTAAGTACATCTTCGTTAACAGCATCTCTGTATTCAAGCTCTATTTGTTACATTCACAGTATAGTTTTATCGTCTAGTGATTGTGATGTAACGGCTCATTTACATATATTTAGTTTTGTTTTATATTATAGATAATACTATATTTTTAATATTTCGTAAATATATTTAAAAATAAGTTATTTTACATATAATTAAGGAATCGAATTTAATATTGAATAATAATCAACCGCAACATGCTTTTTTGTTCCAGAAAATAAGAATTTTATTAAAGAAATACTTTTTTAAATAATTGATATGTAATTTTTTTCTATCTCATTATAACTAAATATGTATACAACGATATTAAAAAAATAAATTGTTTTAAAATATTTATTAATATATATAAATTCCTTTTTAATATGCAGGTATTTCAAGCAACATTTTTATCTATCAAAATAAAAACACCTATATATATACAGTATATTTATTTATTTCTTGTAAATTAATTTTGTCAAAGAATATGAAAATAATTCATCACAAAGCTTTTTTTTAATTAAAAGAATTTCATATGGTATTTATTATAACGTTTTCTATATATATATATATCTGATTAGTAGAGATTAATAAAAATATATAAAATTTCTAATACCATAGCCCTGCCATCCCATATTAGAAGTGGAGTATATTATCATACCCCCTATTATAAATAAACCAAACTTAAATTATGATTGCAATATAAAATAAGTACTTACTCACATTGATATATATACGTATATATATATTCGCCAGATCTTGCTATTTTTACATATGTTAACAAAGGGGAATTCACCATTTATAAGGTTGAAGTGAGAGTTTATGAAGACTGAAGTTCTACAGATGCCCAGTTGCTCTGTGGGAAAAATAATTTAAATTCAGATGATTCTACAAATTTATTGTTGATAATAGAATTAATATTGATGATATCCTCAGAAAATAAAAGTTGGTGATGGCAACTTGACGTTTACTTATTTTTTAGTAAACGGAAGGATTTTCCTCGGCAATGTTCATTTGCATCATCAAAATATATATTATATCCCATTTTAACATTAGAATTCTTTACCATTTATATACATTTATATATTTGGAGAGAAGAATATTTCAAATGTATAACGTGAAGAGACTGAAATCCAAAAGAATCTAATAACTTTACGTCTAACAGAATTTATATAGCTAGTATTTATTTTACATAATAAATTAATATCTGAGCAGAACTATATTTTCAATGGCAGTTTCAAATATCAAACCGCTGTCTAACAAATTATGCATTCCCAAATAAAGAACTATCTCGCTTGTAGAGGTCTAGTGTATCAGATGTTGAGGGTAAATGGTTACGATACCAATCAATACAGAAACCAATAAAGATACTTTCCATTTTAATGGTATTAAAATATAATTCTTAAATTAGTTATTCAAGCCAAGATTTGAAAGGCAAAAGTGACGGCTGGCCCGGATGTTATTTTCACATTAGGTATCGGCTGTTGGGTTATTCATGAAACAAGGCGGGCCACAACGATCTTATGACGTCACGTCCGGCCACGTAACTCCTAATGGCCTCAAGAACGTGGCCCGGCTCAAATACGTTTAAAAATTCTTAGAAATTTTGTGTGGAACACTTCGCACTTAGCATTAATGTTTAACGTGAATTCTCCACATTCTGTTGTATTTTATATTATTCATATTGATTTGTAAATATATATTACGTATCAATTGCCTCTTTCGAGCTTTTTAATTTATGATATAGAAAGTCCTATTTATTAAATTCTCTCTCTCTCTCTGTGTGTGTGTGAATAAATATTTATGAAAAAATGATTTCACATTTAAATACATATATTTATATAATGAAGGCGCCTCTTTCTTTTAATAAATGCAATAAAGCGCAATTTATTAAGTGCATCCAATTAACGCAGATTGCTTTTGCTCGAAATCGCCAAGATGGTGTGGTAGATTATTCTTTTCTCCGAATATACGCGGACTGGAGAAAAATTTGAAATAAAAGTCATTATATCAATAATTTTAGTAAATGTATTTTGGTATATTTATTAAAGGGGGGGGGGGGAGTTCTCTATTCCACTTGAAAAAAACATCTACAATTTTACACCTGCATATATATATATTTCTTGAATATTGAGCAATCCATATGAAATTATTAATTAATGGGCATATTTTGGATCTAAAATTAAAAAAAAAAACATTTTATTTAATATAAAAATCGGTGACAAAGCCACAACACTAAGCTTTGGCAAACTGAAAAGCGTCCACCTAGAGACCGTGTGTCACCGACCCGAGACCACTAGTTTGCGGTGACGGTCAATAGATGGCGTCTAGTTTTGACGTCTATTTTGACGGGAGAGGCGACCTTTGTCTTTTTAAATCAATATCCTCCCGGCAATATTTCCATATATACATATATATATACTTTCTCTAGAGGGAAAAGGACTGAAATCTATAAATGGTAGACTTCTGAACAATCTTGCATTAAGTGTTTTCTCAAAGTATTTTTCACACACACACAATTGTTTTATTACAAAGAGAAAGCGCGTCATCAGTTTATTAAAATTGAAACTATTTAGCGCGAAATGTTCTCTTAAAAGATTAAAGCATTCTACTATTATCCTTTCTCCGATGAAAATATTATTGGAAATGTCTAGCTCATATTTGGTTCCCTTCAAGCTGTGGTAGGCTAAACTAGCGAAACCGATAGGAAGGTTCACTACTGATGAGCCAGATCTACACAATAATATTTCATCTTCGAAAGGACATTAAGAAATTGCTTCATTTTCAAAAAATATATTGGGGTAAATATTTTAAATGTTCGATACACATATGTATATAATGGATATTATTATATACGGATAGAGAAATAAATAATTTATTCATACAAGAGTATTTCTAGGAGTAAAATAGATGGTCGAATTTGTCCATCGCAGGCTATAAAAATTTGTTACGATATTGTCTCCCGCCATTCTGACATTTATTAAATGGGTAAGGTTCTCTAAGTCTTTATATATTTACTTTAGTGTATGTTATATTTTCCCCGCCATTGACCGAATTATAATTAGAACAGATATGTAATTATATAAAAATATATTTTCAATAAAAATAGTTTAAACGCTTAAACCAACATCTCGGCACGGAAGTGTCATTAAAGGTGTTTCAATACCAGCGAGAAGGCTTCTCCTGCTCATCAATCAAGACGAATGAGCCACAAGCTCCCACCGACAAGAAGTGCGAGACCAACGTTGATCAAACCCCAACTTATCAACGTTTTATCCGGGGCGACGTGATAAATGGGAATCCCGAGTGTCGATCTATCCTTCACAGAGAGAGTCTTTAAAATGGGGAATATAGCGAGAACACAGATAGCTCCAACTCTGGATTCATTACATGCCTTGTGGCTATACGATCTATCTACGTCCCATTCTGAATTACAAAAATGTTTATTAAAAATTACCTGGAATTTATACCCTTCATAGATATATATCTAGAACTACCATGTTCAGAAAAGTTTACTATCAGTTAACATTGATTATAGTGAGAATAAGGATAATATTCTGACTAATATATAATCAGCAGTAATTACTTCTCGTTAAAATATATGCGCATAAAACATATTGTACATAGCATATGTCTAATTTTTTTGAATGAATCATTATATCATTTTAAATTTTTCATTATTATACCGCGGGCAGGGCACATTTGCATGTATTGGCAAGATGTAAAAAAATATGTTAACTGTCAATTGTCTATATATTGACTTATACACATATATTGTGTAATATTAAAATATCTTCAAAATAGACATTAAGGAATTATTTGTAAATATTTAAATGGTTGAATTCTTGAAAGCGTTTTTATTAAATATTTGTCACACCATTTATTTGATATATATTATAATCATATGTGAGGTTAAGGGGTATTTCCAAATATTTAAATATCGGATTTCGGTGTCTGAACCAAATTAGTATTTATACGTAATTTTGCAGAGGACTGTTATTGGAATTCCAGTATGTCGACACATTGTCCACTTGGCCTCTAGGGTATGGCCCAGAGCATTTTCTAAACCTATAGCACATGACCATCAGCATACGTCCCTTTCTGTAATTGAAACACCCACACTGGGTAACATCTGAGTCTGGACATCTGTCTTTTCAGTTGATATAAAAACCATCGAATAGTTGATATTTATTCCGATTGCGATGATGCAAGCCATCAGCAACTTTCAGATACCCGATAAAGAGATGCCTTTTTTCTTTTCTTATTATATATTATATGTTATATTTCACAAACATATATGAACTAATATTTATTATCGAACATCGCATATAACAACAAAATATATTATTTAAAATGATATATAACATGCATATATTCAAAATAATATTTTAAATTAGGAATATTTTCATGTAATATTAAACAGGTTTAATTAATATAGTCTTAGATTTATTACAATATTTGGGCAATATATATATAAGATATGATTAAAAGATGTGTTGCTACATATAGGTTTTAAACAGTAATTTTTAATATTGGAAAATATATTTATTGATAAGCTATTAAGGGGGAAACCTTTTTAAAATCATTATTATTTATTAGTGTTACCTCTTCCATTACAAAATTCCCTTAAAAAATTCAATTATTGAAATTTCTCTCAAACTTAGAGAGATGCTTTTATAACGAGGAATTTTATTAAAAATAATACGGTAGTAGATAATTTGTAGGGAAAATAACAGCAACAACAAAAACGAATCTCTACTTCCCAACTCTCTAGACAAATGTGGTAAAATTGCCTAGATGTTATTATTCTAAGGTAATTTGCACAAACAAAAGGTTATTTAAAGTAAATTTACAAAATAAAATTATAGAAAGGGGGGCAAATTAAATTTTGTTTCCCCAGCGAAATAAAATCACGTTTTTCGTGGTTAAATTTGTGTGCTTTTAAAAGATTAAATAAAGAGAGGTTAAATCGAAATGCAATATTTGGACTTCTGCGAAGGTCCAGGTCAGCAAATTGGATTTGAATAAAGATGGGATGCTTCACTACACTTCAGAGGGTGATACTATAAAGATTTTATAACGAGGATACTGAAGAGAAAATTTTTGAATAAAAAAAATGTGCCGAAATAATGCAATTGTATTGAAGGATATTAAATATTTTAATAAGAGAATGGCAGCTTGATGTGTTAGGAAACATGAGGACATTAAATAACGAAACGACATAAATATAGTATATTCTATCAAGGTTCATTAACCTATTTAAATTCACAGAAAAAAATTCAGTATGATCAAATAGGGAATATATACGTTTATACTGCTTAATTGATCATCTATTTTTATGTGTTTATATATTTCATTTTTCCAATGCTGATATCTAGACCTATGTAAACCCTAAACGAAAATGAATATTATGGTTGAGACCTGTTGTCCTATAGACTCTCATTGTGACAAATCTGCGCCAACCAACTTAGACTAGTTTCAACTGAAGGTGATTCTCTACAGCATCGGTTTTTCTGTTCTTTTGGATTTTATTTATGTGGTTTTAGAATGGTTAATTATAATATGCACATAGACGCTTTATGATTTTTTGCCTGAAAATAAAATAACAGAGCACTGTGCTACTTGGTGCATGAGTAAAACCACACTCGCATACACACAAAAGACGTCAAATGTACTAGATGCTCTTTCATCCAAATTTGTTCAAATTCATCAAATTTGATTCCGACAATGATAAGATGCAAAATCTCTTATAACCCCTACTCTTCCGACGTCAAGTTTCACAGTGCAGTGACAATACTTGTAAAATTCTTTATGTGCCAATTAATATTTATTATGACTTTCTGAGACCATACTTTGAAAGAAACGGTCTGCAAATATAATATTCAGATATACTATATATTTATCAATACCTCACATGATTTTAAGTTAATCAGAAATTCAAAATGAAACTTCAATTATCTGAAATATGATAAAGGAGAGAGAGATATTAAGTGTCCAAATCTTCAGGAACCTATAAATTGAAAAACAATGTTCAAATTTTGATTATGAGATATTTATTTTTAACGCCTTAAAGGTTTATCTTAGAAAAACATTCTCTAGGCCCTCAACGGTGTTATCCTAGGAAAAGTGGTCAAATAATAAAATAATGTAGGATATCTTTGTGTGGAATATTTCCTACGGGAGAGTAAATTCTGGAAATGGAATTTATATTTAATCTTTGTAGAAATATATTCTAATTAATATATCCGTATTTCTATAACCAATTTGAATTTCATAATTCTAGCTACATTTGATCTTATATTTTATAAAGTAATAATTCTGTTCACTAGAAAATCAAACAGGTGTGGATTCCTTTATTAAGAGACAAATTAGGAATTAAAACAATAACCTCTCATTATATATTCTATATAAATATCAAAATTACTTCGAATAAATAGTTAAAACAGTCTTTAATACGTGTTTTAAAAAACATTACCTATTTGAACTACATAACAAATACGATATATATATTTGGAAGTTGCCAGAAGGTTGTCGAATATTTAATATTAGATCGTGTGCTATTATTTATTAAGAGGCTCGGGTATTAGCACGGGAGAGTTAGCGCTCCACTATTTCAGTCTCACTTCATTATTCAGTAGAATGGCACTTCCCAGACTTTCTATATTTAATTCCTTCTTGAACTACTTCCCCTTCTCCTGTTGAATCCTGCTCTACTTTTAAGCGTTTCTATTACCTTGACGAAGATCCGAAAATATGTTTATTTTTCTTGATTGATTATCAAGCGTTTGCATTTTATATATATTATATATTTTAAAATGAGTGTGTAGAAATATAATATTAAGAATCAATTATCAGTGCTTAATTATTTCCAAATCGTATTTTTATATATATCTGTAGAGGCAAAGACCGCTCCTTCAAGCAACGCTATATAAAATTCACTAAAATATACATATTTTATTAAAGAATATTTGTATGATTATAGGTTAACTTTTTCTTCACACTTATTGATTAATTTAATTTGAATTAATTGGTGAGCAAAATCCCTTTAAAATAGACGCATTATATATGCTCTAATCATTTATTCAACTAAATGTCGTGGGCGAAATTCTGAAAAATTCATAAATCCCGTGTGGATCTAATGGAACCAAATCCCGCCATGGACTGAGGAGAGCCATTAGCCCGAATTGTCTTTTCAAGTGGACGTTCTGAAATATGTCATTTTGTGCCTTTTTCACCGATTGCAGAGACTGTCAATAGATGTTGCATTGTCTCTGCTGTCATTTTGACGAAAAAAACAAACAAATTTTCATTTTATAGATCAATATCTCCCTCACGGGAATAATCAAGCACAGGAATAAATCCAACTATCCCTAGATTAACAAGGCTCCCTCACCCTTCTAATTTTCCAGAGCGTTCGGATAATCAGAATACCCGTTTTTAAACGTTGTATGTAATTTTACTAAAATTTCAAAATATTTGAACGTTGAGAAGATAAAATAGTAGAAAAGGTGTAAAATAAAACAAAGCAATTATAATAGTCCTAATATCCATATCTGTCATTTTATAAGAATTTTTGAAGATACTATTCTGATCAAAATATTTTCGACACTTTGCTCATAAGTTAAAAAAAAAACTTTATTATTCTACCAAATTCAAATTGTCCCCTTCAAAGTAGTCCCCGTTGGTCGCGATACACTCCAGCCAACTTTTTTTCCAGTCGGCAAGACACCTCTGGTAGTCTGTTTTCGGGATCGCCTCCAGGGCCTTCTTCGATTCCACTTTGATCTCTTCTATGCTCTGAAATTTCCGACCCTTTAACTTTTTTGAGCTTTCCAAAAAGGAAGAAGTCGCAGGGGGCCAAATCGGGACTGTAGGGGGGTTGGGGGAACACAGAGGTTGAGTGGTCCTGCAGGAACTTCGAGATTTTGAGGGCTGTGTGCGCCGGCGCGTTATCGTGGTGCAGGATCCAAGACTTGCTCCTCCACAGCTCCGGCCGTTTCTGCCTTTTCGCTTCCCTCAATCGCCTCAAAACTCCCAGGTAGGAGTCAGCACTTATTGTAGAGCCTTTCTGTTGAAATTTATGATGAACGATGCCCTGGTAGTCGAAGAACACCGTCAACATGACCTTGACTTTGCTGGGAGCCTTCCTCGCTTTCTTTGGTCGGCTCATCTTTGAAGCGCCACTCTGATGCCTTTTGGGTAGTTTCCGAATCAAAGCCGTAAATCCATGTTTCGTCTCCAGTAATGACCTTCTTCAGCAATTCGGGGTCGTCGGTTGTCGCTTCGAGATTGAGACTGGCCGTTTCTTTCCGGGCGTTCTTTTGATCAAAAGTCAAATCTTTGGGAACGGGAACGGCGTTGAGTCTTCTCACTCCCAAAATGTCCTTCATTATCGATTGAGTCGACCCGAATGATATCCCTGCTTCTTCGGCGACCTCCCTGACAGTTATTCGTCGGTCTTCACGCACCAATTCCAACACCTTGTCAACCTTTTCAGGCGTGGTTGATGTGGACGGTCTCCCGGAACGCTCGTTGTCGGCGGTCTCTTCCCGACCCTCCTTGAAGCGCTTGTACCACTCGAAAACTCGTCTTCGGCTCATGACGGCATCCCCGTAGGCTGTTTGCAACATCCAAAAAATTTCGGCACCCTTGAATCCGTTTTTCACACAGAACTTGATGCAAATTCGTTGATCCTCCATTTCGGTGACTAACGAAATCGTAGCACGGGCAAAATGGCTTCACTTCGAACAGCCGCTGCTCGCGCTGTATTGGCGCGTGATTTTTGAAAATTGGCAGGTCTCCAAGCCAAGGGCGACCCTTGCGTTTGCCACAAACCGGGAGAAAATATATTGAGTTTTCAGGATTTTTTTTAGCAATGTGTCGAAACCTTTTGATCAGAGTAGTAAGTTTATCAGTAAACTGTAAGATCTAAATCTCATACACAGAAAGGAAATTCATATATAAATTATATAACTATTTAACACTATAAAAATATGATATTATATATATCTTATATTTAATAAAGAATGATAAGATTTCTGTTGATTTTAGACCATTTGAGATTATGCTATGGTTATGCAGTCGTGGCAAGAATCTTGAAAGTAAAATAAAAAAAATAGTAAAGATTATAAATAGCTTTAATTGAGCTTTTGGAATATATAAAAACATACATAATTTGATAAAAAGTACTGCCTGGCTTAAGGCGTAAGAATAAAAAATGAAAAACTTATTTACATAATGTACAAAAGGGTTGAGCCGGCCAACGGGGATAAAACAACAACGAGTTTTTATATGGGAAGAGTGACCTTTGGCGGCCGATTTAACAGAATATTTGGATCTATGAAATAATATATTAAATAGAATCATATTTTAATATATATATTATTATATTATATTATATATATAATTATATATAAAAGATTAGATTATAAAATAATGGCTTCGATATCAATAGTATTATAGTTTTCTTTTGACTTATACTTAGTCAGTTTAAGCCGAAGTTAGTCATTTGCGAAGTGACATGAGTTCTTATGGCTATGAGCCTCATTGATACAAAGGGGGTTTGATTTAACGGCATCGTAGGTATCGTGGCATATTGTTTATCACTAAAGGTGTGTTCAGGATTGTGACGATAAAACGCAATGTTTTAATGGATTTTAAATGAATAGGTTCCCTCTATTCTGATACATTAATACTATACTTCTGCAATCGTGAATTATATATATCACACGAAACGAAAATAAATTGGTTTGAGAAGAATAGGAAAACAATTCGTAGATCATTATAAATATTTGAAAAGGTTACAAATCTCGGCGTCTAATGTAAACATTCATATTAAGATATTGTAACAACCACATGAAGGAAATTTATTCTTGGAGAGCAGAAGTAATTGCGTTAACATTTATTTATTTTCTTCGAGAGCGCGGTTGAGGAACCTGAAATGAAAAGTTTAATTACGTAATATCTTCTACTTTAATGATACTAAAATAATTCCTTATTATAATGAGAAAAGTATCTTTCTTATTAACATAGTTTCATTTATGTCCCAAAGAAGTCAAACAAAATTATAATTATCTACATTTGAGACCACAATCCTTTATAAGTTTTTCTCATATCTCATATATTTTGAGTATATCTCAAAATATAATTAAATAGTATTCATTTATTAGTTATAAAAAGGAAGCAACTTCATGGCTCTTTATTTCAGAGAAATAAATACATAATGAATACATGTTAATAAAAAGTTAAAAATATATATGCACCACACTTTCTTCTATTTTTAAAGTCCTTCAGATCCAGGGTAAGAAGGTTTAATAAAACCTAACTGTAAATACTTTTATATCTTGAGAAACATATACCAAAAATTAATCTAATAGATGGGAATATTTCCTGTATATTAATTAAATAGGGCAAGAGGTTTCTGGAGATGAGTTTCTTTTCATTTTTATTACAATTTCAAGTTTTCGGGCATTACCGCCCTACTACAGAAGTACAAAAATGAACAATGATGAAACGCCAACAATTGATCTATTAAAATATAAATATATATTCATTACCACCTCCACTCACCTAAATTATTTATATCTCATTTGTTAGTGAATATCTATATTCTAGTCATAGATTTGGCCCAGCCATCTTGCCAGCAAAACACCTCTTTGGTAGATTGTAAAGATTCCATTAGATCCCGTGTGGATCTCATGGAATAAAGTCCGCTCTAGAATGACGAGGGCCATTAGCCCGAAACCATGGTCTCCAGGTGGACGCTTCTCAGTTTGCCAAAGCTGGTGTTGTGGCTTTGTCACCACCCGAGGCCGCTAGTTGCGGCGACGGTCAATAGATGGCGTCAGGTTTTTGACGTTGACGGGAAAGGTGACCTATGCTTATATATATATATATATGTCATAATATATACTCTTCCAGGAATAATAAAGCAAACCTAGAGTCAGCCCAGAGAGAGACAGCAGCTAAAGTCCAGTCATTTGAGACACCAGCGACATTCCAGGGGGCGAGCACAGGGGCGTTACTTGCAACCTCAGGACTATGAGACAGTTGGTCATTGTTTTGCGACACGAACGGCCGTTCAGCGGGGCAGGTCCCTCGCTCTCCCTCTCTCTCTCTGGTTGTCTGGGTTCCTCTTCCAAATTTGTGGTGTGTGATTATTTCTCTTTCCCCACCTTATTATCATATTGCCACATATATATATTTGAGCAAGGGAAAATAACCTATTATACTTGCCTTTACCATTTTGTATGAAAGAATAACTCAACTTAGCAGTAAACAAAACTATTAATAAGTTTAAACATCGTAATATATTAAAATTTCAATAATATAAAATATATCTATATATATAGAATGCCTTAGTACAATTAAATTAAACATGTAGAGTTTATTGTTTGAATATAATTAATATAATAAATGATGCATATATATTTAAATATTCGCGCTGCTCTATCCATATATTGTACTATAATCACCGCAAATATAAAATCAGAGTAAGCTTTTTGAAAGTTAGAATACGATATCAATAGAATAGATTTGTATTTAGCCATTTTACAATATCAATTTATTTTGTAATATAAAGAAAACAATTTTGAAACATTTATGTGTGAAAAGTAGTAGTACGTCAAATATTATCAATATATACAATACCAAAACATTTATTTCTGATGTTCGTATTTTGATACATGTTGGCGTGCTATTAATTAGAATATAGACAAATAAAATGCAATATTTATATCGCAATATATTCCAATTTATTTAATGATTTGTGAAATTTACGTTTTTCGTTTATAAAAAATATATTATAGTTAACTCCTAACACAATAATATTTCTTATATTAAAGGAAAATCTACATACAATCATTACCTCACGGGCATAGAGAAGCTCTTAAATGGACGTTTATATCTAACGTATTTTTGTCTGAATTGACTTCAGAGGCACATGGCCGATAATATTCTATATTCCTCTTAATATAAATATATACCAATTTAGTAAATGCATAAAATACATAAAGAGCCAATAAGAATTTAAATTATATGTGTTGAAATATAGGAGTTTAATTAAAATGTTGTGAAGCACACGTGTCTCGAGTTACAAATCCTTAATTATACATAGTGTTTCTCGATATATAAGTTTCTTATTTTCCTATTTCAAAATGAGAGTTAGATTTCAAGCCTATATTTCCCATTAAAACCTCTTTTAATAAATAACCTCGAGCTGTTGGCAGCAATTACTTTCCGTGTGAAGTGAAAAGTAATTAAACCGTATTTATTGGATGAGAATTTTCGGAAATCTGCTCTAGAGCGGAGAATAGATCTTAATCATGGACTCAAGGTCGCAGCTTGTAAACAACTTTGAATGGCGGCTAATTACAAATCAAGCTGCTATTATACAACTTTGCTCGTTAGAGGTCTATTTGGTAAATGGGAGTATTTACAAAGGTTGGGCGAAAATAGCTTCAAATGTATTAGACTCGTTAAAGGCCTTTATCAACATTGAATTCTCTGAACCAGGAGTTTACTTAAAATGGTATATTTATATATGAGTGTTCCTTATATATATACAATGGATATAAAGATAGTTCAAATTACCAACGGATTATTATATAAATTTAGCCTCTATATCTGTGTAAATTTGTTCGAAGTGTATTTTAATCACCTTTCCAAAATATGGGATCTTTGTAAATAACCACACACTACTTAAATTAGATTCGTATTCTACGGATATATCCAAAACTACATAAAACTAATATATAAATGAATATATGTAACGAAATATATGTAAAATATGAGCAATAAATGTTCTTGTCATTTTATTATCTTCAAAATAAAGATGAACATTAAATGTTGTAAGCCTTTATTAATCAAAATAATTTCTTTTTTCCACTAGAGCATTATTTTAAAGGTTCTTTCAGCTTGACGATGCCATACAAGTGGAATCTAATAAATTTGGAGGCAAAAATGTCGTTGAGTGGATATATGTCTCAGTTTTTCATTATTTATGAGTATTCACCATGAATATGGTTAGCCAGGAAAAAGATAATGTAGAAATCCGTTGGCGGTTTGTGGAGTTTGTTCGAAGGTACACAACCTCCCAGTATAGTCTTGGTATGGTATCCCTGACGTCCCTTCCCACAATATGGTCTATCATTGTAGTGAAGAAACGGAACCCTTATGATTAAGCAATGCTGGCTTTTTTACTTCAATTACTAGCGCAAACGTTCCAATATCTGAGATTACAGGTAATATATTATAGATTCATCATTTCGTTGTAGCTTGTAGTGAACCACTTTGCGACTAATCCACCAGATGCAGAGCATGATTCTACGAGAGGACGCGTGAAAGTGTGAAATACATTATCCTGTGGTCATAACCAATGGTAGGAACGCACGCGCTTAGGAATATCATACAGGGCCTATTTTTCATAACAAGTTAGCACTTGATCATGGAAAAGACATTATAGAAATCAATGAAAACGGGTTTCCACTAGGTTTTTCACAATAGAGGCTTATAATTGTATATAAACAACTCAATTTCACTAATATTTTCTCTATATGATGCAGGTGTAAACTATGATTATATCATTAGAAACTTGAAAGTGTTTCGTGAGCTTGCCTTATTTCTGACACTTTATTCCTCCTTTATGACTATATTGAAGGTTTTAATCATTTAGCCTCTAAGGAATTGCATGGTCCATTACAAAGAAAAAAAAAAGAAAAACTTCGGATCCCAACCTGTTAAATCAATATCTTGCGATACCTTAATTCAGAGCATCATCTCCAAAAGCTCGATGTATTCTGAATTTTACAATCGCGAAAGAGCTGCTTCAAAACCTCCTTGCCACTGCAAGCTTCGAGCTTTACTTGCTGCAAGAACAGCATTTGTTTTATTTCGATTAATCTTACATCCATTCTATAAGGGTTATTCATTTACATGAGGCAATTATTTATTTCTGCTCTATGTTCTGTTTCAAATTTCAACTTTAAAAATTGCAAGAACATTTAGATGCATTAAATTAACATAATGTATTTTTTTTCTGGAGTAAATATGAATATTTTCGAATATTTTATTCTATAAAAATGAGTACATATTTGTTTATTTTGGGAGGGATTTATAGAGCATATATTAACATATGATGAAACATTTAAAGTCTAGATAAACTTCCCCCCACAGTCTGACCTAAACATTAAAACGTATCTCACATACAATTTAGTTTAATTAAGATTTCTTATTTTAATATGAGTCACAAAGTAAATATTGAAAAGAAACTTCCACATTCAAAATGATAGGAAAAATTAGTACAATTAACAAATTGCATGGATTAAAGTTTTAAAATATGATAAACGAATAATGCCCTATTTTCCAGTGTTTGTGATAACTCTTCTTCTTAATTATTCTATTAAAATATTTTAAAACTATAAACAGCGTTGTTTCATTTGGAAAATAGTATTCCCTAAAATGAATTTGGATGTGTGTAAAAAAATATATACAAAGGTGGTGTATACAGCACGTGTGTAGAGAGGCTGCGCTATGCGAAGTTCCAGCAATTAGGCGACGTAATCACTACGAGTGGATTCCCCTGGCGAGGATTCAAAGAAGGTTTTCCCGGAGAACTGCGCGCCACTTGTCGCCGCTGTTTGGAACGTGGAAGTTTACCGCATAACGTCGTACGAACACTATACCTTTCACTTACTTACTTCAGAGTTAACCTTTTTTACTTAGGGATTGGAAATGGTGCTTCCCAATATCAGACCTATAATTTTTGAAGCCATTTTACAGGAAGTTATTTATTTATTTTTTACATATAAATAAGAGAAAATAAGAGAGGTTATGTTTGTCTTGTGTGAGTGAATTATATAAATATTTTAAATATATTATTATTATAAGAATATAACATCAGTTTAAATTTGTAAATAATAATTTTATGACAAATTAAATGATTTCAGTCTCCGGTATTTTCTAATATCAGATATTTGTGAACAAAGAGAGAGAGATAGTTTTAATAAATATTATATATATATATTTCATATAAAACCTTTTAATAAGAATTACACTATTTATCATTATTCTCGAATTGATAGCTAGCCAAAATTCATCAAAATTCAAACATTTGTAAGAAATGTTTTGAAAACCTTTGTATCTTGCTCATTTTTGAGGTGCTATTTTGTTCATATATAAAGGTTTAAAACATATATATTTATATTTATAAAGTGTTCCAGAATATACCTTCAATTTAATTTGAGTATTATTTTCGAAATCATTTATATGTATGTATGAACATAATATGTATATAAATTTATTTTATTGAAGAACATTTGTTCTGATGAAACTAGCTCTCGAAACCTTACCTTTCATCTGAATAAAGAAACCTTTGAAAAACCTTCTTAATGCTACAATGATGTTCTGAATAGAATTAATAAAATTATTTAATAAAATATCTGAATTTTCTAATATTTCCTTTTTAAGGGGGTTTATTTGATCGCATTATGTTTAAAATATGAAATTATTCTTTTTGTAACCTTCTAGAGGGCAAAGTAAATTTCTAGTTCAATATAAAAATGTTCCAGAGGACTAAATTTTTCAATAATTAATAATCATTTTCAAAAAACAACTAAACGTCTTTTGCATAACAAACATTTTATTTTAAAATTAAACGTTTTTATTTAAAAAAAAGAATGATATGAATCTAAATTTCTTCAATTTCTTTTAACAGATGGAGCGCTAATGTATCACATATATTCCTAATTGAGATATTTTTTATATATCACACAATTCGATACTAATTATCTAAACATAAAGTAATATTACGTTAAATAAACTAATGAATGACGCTAAAATAATTATAGAATTCTAGTACTTTCAAATCAGTGGAGTATAATTTGATGTTAATCCCTAAGATATAGCTGTTTGACATCATGACATTCACAACAAATATTACTTGGTAATAATAATAACCTACGTACATGTCAAATATTAGTGCGAAATTGGGAAATTTAAAATAAAACAATTTTTCATTTTGCTCACATTATAAATTACAGAAAATGCATTATCTAAAATACACGTACATTTAGAAATGTTTTTGGAAAAGCGTTTAAATAAATAAAATGATATATGTCATTTTATTCCTCCCTCGCTTATGAATTATTCATAGATTAAAAAATCGATAAATATTATATCCGCCAGACTTTGCTAATCCATCAAAAATATTTTTTCTTTAAAATTAATATTTGCATCAAATATTTTACGTGTTACGTCTGCTTTAAAATATTCTGATTACCTCAACAGACACCGATAGAGAGAAAATAATTCTTTAATTTTGACGGTTCAATAAAATATATTTTGCAAAAATGAATATTTATATCCCTATATTTTAAATCCCGTGTAATATACAAAATATATATCTTATATAACTGGAATATAATATATATTAATAACAGGAATGTGTGTGAAATTGTTTGGTATTCAAAATACAGATATTTATGTAGACTGAGAAGAGATATAAATTGCTGCAGTTTCTAAAATAATAATAAACCTATTTTTGGACATATTCAGAAATTTTCTTAGTAGTGTTTTACATAGTGCTACGTTTGAAGCACAAGATCGTTTGGTAAAATTGTGATCGGATATTACGCTTATATATGTTCTATAATAGGTTGGTAAGCTTACAAAAACTCTTTTGGGTTTATTCTTGCATGTTTATAGATATAATCGCGAATAATATAATAATTAAATATTCTATTATTTTCCATTTTGAATACAACTTAATGCGCCTATATATTCCATTTTATAAAAAATATGTACGCCGCTCAATTGTGAGTGAGAAAAGGTTATACTATATAATATTCAGAAAGAGAGCAATATGACACACACACATACACATTTCGGTTATAATAATAATAAATGTGCGAATATTCTTGCGGTTTTAGTCGAATTTTGGATTTTAAAAAGTATTTTTGGAAGCGCGTATTGTGTGTTTATTTCCGTGTTCGAGTTTCCATGTGGTAGTGTATATATTTGGGAGACAAATATTCTCGTTTGTGTAAACATGAAGGCAATCTATGCTGTAGTTTCTGACCATATAAGGCCTTAGTATAGGCAGTTATTTATCGAAGATCATGATGTACGTATGTTATAACATGACTTTATTAAAAGACTACCGGCGCACGCTAACTCAGCGGCCGTGGGACGATTCCTGAGCGCGGGTGTGTATGCGCTAGGAGGAAGAACTGCTTACTCAAATATGTATACATCAGTATGGATAGGTCGGCATTATATATTTGTTACCAATAGGTGCGTGGGACCGCGTTAATGCGGCAGAGGTTATAACTTTGAGTACGCGGATGTGCGTTATATTGAGATATATTGTGTGCGTGTATGTTATCGTTAGTGTGTATGACTATGAGTGCTCGAGTATATGTGCAGTAATTTGAGAGCCTGCGTGCGCATGTATTTATTAATGTCATTTTACGATCATATACGTATGCAGTAGTTGGCATAACAATTCCTACTCATTACGTTTATTGCAAAAGTCCAACCCCACCAGCGAGTGCAAGTAACCAAACGGGGCTCTGGCACATTTGTAAGTGCAAAGTCGAACTGCTTTTCACATGTGTAGACATGTGGTGCGCTTACAGTAAAAGTAGTCGTTAACTACCCACCTTGATTATCATGGCCTGTACCACATGTACTAGGGATAATTTTAAAAAATGCTTGTTGTAATACCCTTATAGAATGATTGTCCAAGCCTAAATAGTTTTATTTGGGTATGTCAAACACTTAAGCATTAATATGAAAGCCTTTTTATATGTCAGTTGTCGTGTGTGTCCATATTCCTTTAAATAAGAAAGACCCATCATCTGGATAAAGAAATAGTAATAGCCACAATATCTATTATATATCTTTAAAAATGAAATTGTTGAGATCAACTTCTACCATATATGAAAAATAACTCATATTTCATAAAAAGGTAACTGGATATTGATTATATATGACTTGTAACACTGCTGGTAACATCAGAAAGGTGTGTTACTTAATTCAATTCTAGAAAACTTCGCGGAAAACGTTCAGACAGCCGGTTGGTGGACGTTTCAATATGAAGGAGTGGGTAACCTTGAATATATCGATAGCGAGCATAATCCCCACTTTGTGAAGATATTTTTAATTACCTTATCATGTAGATAAAGGTTTATATGAAGTTATCTCAAATTGAGAACTGCTTCAATAATATTTATAGCTACAATTTAGAAATTAATTCTATTGCGCGTAATACATATATGGAATATATATTTATATATTATAGATATATTCAGAAAGTGAGGACGCCCCCATACTAAGTTTCTAAATATTGATTAATAAAATTAGGAACAAAATGCTATCAACTTAGTTTTTATTTCAATATTCAAATCTGAATAATCAAATTAAGCCCCAATACCTATTAAAGACTACAATATTTGAACGCCCATTAAAACATAACATATTAAATTATCGCTCTAAAATAAGAGAGCGTAGGTTATGTACGACAATATTCCATATACACCGAATGACAATATTTACCAAATATATTTCTTTGCTATAATCCCGATATCAATATATATGTGAATAAAATAATATTCAATATTTTTAGGAATATTTCCCTTCCAAGATATTCTCCCACCGAGAAATGGCAGAAAACAAACAAAGAAAGCCCCCATCATGGAAAGGTTCGGCAGTCCCAGCTTATGTTTTAGAAATTTAAGAGCTCAGTTTTCATGTCACGCGTTGGGTATTTTTCCGTCCATCGCTATTTTTCACCCGGATTGTTATTATAAGATATTTTTCTCGGTAAATTGATGGCCCCATTCACTGCTTGCTGCACTTGTTACTTTTCAACCTTTACCTCCTTAATAGACATTGTGATCTGCTCTTATTTTAATAACCGTATTTATCAATTATGTAAATCTTTATTTGTCTCTCTAGTATCAGATTTTATATCACATTGAGATAAATTGTATCTCAATGCGACAAAAATGATATATATTATATACATTTTATCACACGAATTATCACATTTTAGAGGTTATAATTCTCAAAGCGCTGAAATGGCACGCCATTTATATTGTCTCTTAATTTCTATTAAATATTATTAGTGATTTAGAGAAATTAATCGTAAAACTAGCGAATTTTTAAGTTGACTATTATATATAAGATAAATCTGAAAATTTTGAATAATTTATAAATTCACGTTTATTTTCTCCAATATATGAAAAAACAAAAACTATTTCTATAGACCAAAAACTTCAATGAATAGAAATCGAAAGGGAAGGGGGCGAGGGTGTGACATCGTTCATAAGTGCTGATTTCTGCCCGAGATTTGGCCTGTTTGATCTCAAAACCGCTCCACATTTGTATCAGACTGAATTTAACACTGCACTTGTTATAAAAAGCAGTAAATGACTGTTTTAAACAAAACTACGAACAAATTCTTCTAGAGTCGTAGGGATATATATATATATATACATTTCTCGAATAGGTGGCTTTAAATTATTGATGATTTTTAGAATATATGGGATGGAACAGAATTATTTTAACTTTCATCTTTCTCTCTTTTCATATTCATCTCATTATTGTGTGCGAAAAAATAAATCTTGAAAACAACGGCAATTTCTCGAGTCAGAATTGATAATAAATCAGTTTTTCTAGATTTCTCTATAGGATTTATCGCCTTTTAAGTATTTTCTTTTCACAGCTTGATCAAGTAAAAGAAAAACCAATTTCACAATTTACTCTAAAATGTAAAGACAACATATTCGAAATATGTTTTAATTGTGAAAAAAGATCGTTCCATTTTTTACAGCGAAACAGCTTGTTGAACAAAAAGAAGCAATTTAAGATCTCGTTAAGATCATCTTCCCTATATAAAAAATGATATTTAAAAACAACTCTCGTCTATTATATTGTTAATATAGCTCGGAGTAAACTGCTCTCTGGAAGATTATAAATTAACAGGAAAAGAGAGAAAAACTAGATAAACGCTCCTCACAAAAACTTCGTTAATCTCTTTAAGTAAAAACTTGTATCGCTAAATAAATTTATCTTACACTTAAATAACTTGCCAGGCTGCTAATAAATAAAGGAATTTAACAAAGTTGTCAAACATCCCGGGGAGAAGAAAAAAGTCGAGTGAAGATTCGGCCATAAATTTGAGCTGAGATCAATAGCGAGCGACATGCTGCTCGCGGCCAATAAATCAGTTTCTGTGGAAGAATCCGACTAATGCTGTCAATATTAGCCCAGTAGGATCTAATGGTCAGATTTGGTCGGATCTAATTGGTGGGTGGTCGATGTGTTTTCCCAGTGAGCCTATCACAACATCCTTCAATTAGATGGAATAATTTCACAATCCCCTCCGCCCTTCCCTACTGAATCCTTTATCGAGTTCAACATTGACCCAATCCCTCTTCGTCTCTTTAACCTCCAATACTGGATTCAAATATATAACGTTTTTCATTTGCTCACTATAAGGAGTTTGAAGGACGATATTATTTGAAAGAGAGTTGAAAATCATCTTTGGAGAATGTATGTGAGAATAAATTCAGCATAAATGTGCATAAAAAGCCTTGAATTAAAAAATGAATTTTACGGAAACCACCTCTCCCTAAACTTTACTATTCAAGCCGTATGGGTAATGACTTAAGACATTGTATCCAAGATAAGCTACTTGAATATTTGAAAACTAAATATATGAACATTTGTGAATTAAGGTTTCAGAAATTAATCATAATAAATATATACTGACCATGAAATCTATAATTCAGAGGTTATGAGTGTAACATTTTCTGTTTCATGAAAAAAGGCGTACCTGGATCTATGAAAGAAAATGTATAAGGACGAGTGGGTAACACCCTCGATTCCCGACAGCCATGATGTGGGATCGAATCCCGCATTAACATTTGTTAAACATGTGAATAACCTCCACATATTATTCATTGTTGCAAATATCATAAACTAGTTTGCTCTTTTCGAGCGGTACCTAATAAAGTAATTTTGAAACAAAGAAAATTTATTTTTTCTCGAAAGATTGCTCTTTCTTTATCAATTTATTGAACATAATTGTTTTTTATATAAATATATTTCGTGGATCCCTTTTAAACTCAAAATTTATATTTCAGCTATAATTTGTGTGCCGAATATTTTAGATATCGATGTAGGAAATTTTAAAGCATTTTAAACTTTCTAAATACCCCCCCCCCCCCCAGGTAGAAAAACATGTTGATAATTGTGTTCTATATATGTCCTATCCATACGTCATAATCCAGCCGAGGTTTCCCCTGGCGGCGGATACAAAGGAGATAACCGGGTGGCGCTGACGTCCAGATAAATGTCAACGGCTTCCGGCTCTACCACCAGATTTGGGTAGAGTTAGCCGGAGTGTTCCGCTTCTAAATTTCACTCTGGCAACATTTTGGAATAGGTCGTTCCACACCTCCTTCTGTAAATAAACACGTTTATGCAATATTCCTTCAAATTAAAATTGCCAATGTGATATTACTACAAATAACAAATTACTCAAACACATGTACATTTTACTTTATTAATTTAAAATTACCAAAAACCTCCGAGACCGTGAAGAGAACTTACATATATCGAAATGATAATGACAGTTTAAATTCCTATCAATTGATTTATATCTCCTGGACATTAAATAAACAATTAAAAAGATTTCCGGAAATGAGTTTATTTTTATTTCAAATACCATCGCAAGATTTCGGGCATCTCTGCCCTTCCACTAATATCTTCTTTTAAATCTGGATTTCTTATAAAAATAAACCGCCTAGAAAAACTCGGGGAAAGCGGCATCATAGAGAAACAGGCTAAATACTAAATATGAGCAAAGTCAACAATATCTAGTGAAAAGCGCTACTTTGGAACTCTCCCAGCGATGCTAAATGAACCCTGGGTTAACGCGACAATATAAATTATTATTAACAATATATGAATGAAATACAAATTATATGTTGGTGAAATTCATGAAATGATTCATGAGAAAACATTATAAAATAAAATATTTAATTTATATTTAAATATAAATATAATATATCTTAACTCTATATATTCAATAGCAATATAATCACCCGAATAGGTTTTTGGCGGAAGATTTTGAAAGGTAAAATATTAGAGGTTATATATGAAATGGATTACAAGGGATCTGAAACAAATACATGTGGTAAATTGACTATAAGGAATAATGGAATACCCCAGATTGTATCGTTATAAACGTTACAAGATGTTTAATATCTACAATATATATAATATATGTTTGTGTGGGTTAACATATTTATGACATAAATTAATGTTTCCGAATATTCGCATATTTACATTGCTACGATGATAATATATGACATTAAATAATAATATCAAGACAGATATATTAGAAATAAATATATTATTTAAGAGAATAAGTGATATATACACATGCACTTATTTACATATAAATATAGATACAAAACATATACGTATATAGTGGTAAATAATAAACCTATGATTCCAATGAAGATATTTCGGGAGAATTAGGGCGTTTTAATCGGCAACAACATTTTAGAATCCGGAAAAGAATTGCTACCAAAACAATCGGCGGAAATCTTTTTTACAAGTTCCAGGGGAATCATCCTAACAACATTACATAACAATGAGTCGGGCTCGCAAAAACTGGTTGTCCTTTTTCCTTGACGCTAATTTAATTGATTAAATGTCAAAGAGGCCTTGACAACGGATTGAATTGTGCGCAGGGAATTGTGTGTTGCTACATTGGTTTTATTTAATATATCTCTTATGCCGCACGTAATCATTTCTCATCCTTACTTTTAAGAAGCATTAAATTGGTCTAAATAAAATTGCAATCTCCTCTGCTCGTGTCATTTTCAAAGATTTGTTCTTCAACTGGCAAAGTAGAGTTTCAATTTCTAAAAGGAAACAGGCGACTAAATACCACACGCTATTTATATGACAAATATGTACTATCATTTAATTGGTACAATATATATAACTATCTTTTTTAATGAAATAGTATAATAATTGATCTCTCTCAAAATATTTATATACATATTATAAAAGGATTTTTCTGTTGAATTTGGAATTCGAGATATAGAATTATTACTTGCTGATTATTTTGAGGATTGGAATTGGTATTCAAATGATAATGCTTAATGAGTATATGTAGTTTATGATATTGTTGTGGTCGTGGTAAATATAATTTATATCAGAATTATCTTTAATTTATCTGATAGAATATAAAATACAGAATTTGAGAAAGTACTACCTGATTTAAGGCGTAAGGAAGAAAATACTTATTTATATATGTACAAAAGAGACTTGAGCTGAGCCGGCCAACGGGAAACAACAACAACGAGTTCACATAAGGAAATCGGGGACATCTGGCGGTAGACTTAAGAGAGTATTAATTTGTATATTACATATATACTTTTTTATGAATATATAATTACAAACACACATTAATTTGAATTTTAGAGCTAGAATTACCAAGAGTCTACTTTATCATACTAAACTGAAGGAGAATTGAGAATTATTCTGTTTGAGAAATTCCTGACATTTTCCGCACAATATCTTACAAACGACAAGATAGTCAACTTTTCTAGCTTCACTATCTTGCCACACACCCAGGTAAACACAACACACATTCCTATCTTTACGAACTATCTATGCCTTTCTGAACTGAATTGAAACTCTTTATAAAATTATATTCCAAAAATTATCATAGTTATAGAGAATTTCAATTCGGAGTTATTTAATATGTAGGTTGAAAAAATAATTTATTTTTTTTCTATTAAAAGAATATATTTAGTGAAATGAACAATAAAAATTCAAATTTCAACTAAGATATAGTCTGAAATTGATGACATTTTAGTTTAATGAGCTAGGAAATAGTTTCAATTTATATATATTGTGTGTAGTCAGAAGAACAAAAAAGTTCAATTCATAGAGATATAAGTTTACTTAACGAGACGAAAATCTAGTTAGTAGTATCTAATATGGTTTAGTTCTAGATTGTCAGCGTATGTAGAGACTTTAACTTTTAAAATCAATAATTAATAATCATTGATAATCGATGCGAATATATCCCCGTATAATCAATGTTAAAATATCCTCGCGCAATTTTATCATATTTTACCATTACAAATTCAATTCGATCTCCTATCAAAATATCGAAAGTATATATATATCAATGATTAGTTGATTTCTTTTCCACCAGATGGCGCTCTGCCTTCTGAAAAACACATGTCAGGATATGCCTTTTTTATTTTTAATATATATATATATATATATAATATATGGATTGATCTATTTTTAAACCCAAATAAATATATTTACCAAAAGATTTTGACGCGGAAACAAAAACCAAAAGATCTCCATTTTTCGGCTTTTATTAACACCAATAATAATTATAACATACTATATTAAAATATCACAATAAAATATTATTACAAAACAATAAAGATATATTATATAACGGAATGATTACATACAATATCTATTTAACATTATTTTTTTACATTAATTACTTTTTCTGAGTAATTCCGAAAGTAAAGGCCTTATAGCGTTATATTAATTTTCACTTCTTCTAGCCATAAATTTAATTAGCAACATTTAAGAATATTTGCTGCGGATTACTGTCAAAATTAACCTAATTACACTTTTAAATCTTTTTTCAACACTTAACATTTTCTTTTTAATGATTTTTTATTTTATTTTGAAAAACATCTCACTAGAACTCATTTCTAAATTACTTTTAATTATATGTAAATAATAGATATTTGACTTTATTCTTGACTCTCTCTCTCTTTCAAAAAGTATAATTTTTTAGTAATTTAAATTTAAAATTAATGGAAATATTTATTCATATGAACAAGCCTGTTTTTTTTTTTTAAATAGCTTCAACTATTTTTTCCTAATCTATAATCAATATTATTATACTTTTTTTAATATATCATATCATTATATATAAATACATTTAATCCATCTATATATGGTATTATTACAGCAGAATGGGTGAATGTGGAATATTTCAATTGAATCTTGAATTAAAAATGGTATGAAGATTGCTTCATCTTGATTACAACCTATATTAAAAACAAGATTATAAATAAATAAAATAATAACCTTTTTGCTTATTTAACAGTTATATGCATATCACAAACTAATATTTTCATTAATCGCATGGTTTAAATTCGTATATGACTCGTGGAATTGTTGGGATTTATGAAAAGTGAGATGCTACTCAACATATGGAAATATTTGTATTATCACTCTGCAACTCAAGTTACTCATATATGTCCCCCAACCTTCTAACTAATTTCCATTTCTCGGTTTATATCAATCTCAAATTCTTTTTACTTTCAATTTAACCAATAATGGATATTTCGACTTGTATTTGATATTCTACAAGGTATTCATAACTTATATTTTCTGACCAAGAAATTCACAGGACCACATTTTTTAGTCTTAAAAAGGCTTGTGAATGCACCGACACAGCATACTACAGAGTAGATCTTTTAGAGTAGATCTAGTAGATCCTTTACTAGGCAAATGATATTTATTCAACTTATATAATATTTTAAATACAGTATTAGAAGTGGTCTGGTAGAATAAATTAGTGAAACCACTGGGAGAGTTCACAACTGATGAGCCAAGCCCTCCCAATATTTTTTCATCACAGTAAAGAGAGTATAAATTTTATTTAAATTTGAAAGAAACATTTGCGTCTTAAGGTTTTCATTTTCGATATATAGATGGATATATAGACTCGTTATTGATTTATATTAATATAATATTATCTTTATGTTACTAAATATAACATGACAGAAAATAGGTAAGTGAGAAAAATGTTATCTTCATGCATTTTCAACTCATTTTTTGGAAAAGATTGAAAGCGAGGAAGACCATGCTATTCTTAGCTCTAACCTCTCTCAGCGCATTATTTATATTCAAAATCAAATCAGAAATAGTTTTTGAAATTGATTCACCTGAATATTTCTATATCTTCAATTTCAATCTTTGAAATAAAGTAATAAGAATATTATATATATAGTGATATTATCTTCCTATTTTAGAAGAACGGGCGCGCTTAACATTTTAGGACCAGGCCAATTTCTTAAAACTTGGAATGTGTTCATCCTGATGAATATATTTTACTTCAAAATATGTTTGAAGCTTTAATATATATTGCTCCTTCCAAATTACTGGAAGAGTGTGAAAATGTCATATAATAAAGTCCTATCTCAGAGGAAGAGAAAATCTCTTTCTGGTACAAGTGACTGGTACTTATAACTGATATGCAGCAACCGAAGGATGAGAAAAGCACGTCGTTGGATGGCACCTTGAGTAAAAGCGCCCTGCTCTGGAGAAACCGTGAGATGGGAATGGCGGCCAGACGAGGGAAGATCCAGTATGCAACGCGTAATGAATGTGCCTATCCAACGACGTAGCCAACCTGATCAGCACCACTGTTTCTTCCTAGACCCCTACTTTTATTCGCTGCGCGCGTTGTTCGCCACCTGACGTTGGCAGAATGCCCGAAGAGTAGTTACATCGTCGCAGGTGCTTATTCTGAGCTTGGCATGAGCAGCGGGCCAGCGCCAGCCATATCTCGAACACGCACTCTTACCAACCTTGAGGGAGCCCGAAGTAATGACGTGGCCTGGAACCTGCAGGAACCAACGGCTGGTAGGTTCAGTAGGGTGGGAGTGGGCATTGCCCGGTAGTTCAGACCTAGGATGGAGGAGGCCTGATCCCATAGGTCAAGCAGCCGACGGCGACGGGGCATCATCCAGGAACAGTGAAAAGAGGACCATCCAGACTCCGAACGACGAGTAGGCGTTATTTTCTCCAGCTTTGCGCGCCGATTGAACCCCCTTGAAGCAAGCGATCGGGAGTTGGGACATAATGTCCAACAAGCCCACCGCACCAACGGACACAGAGTGTGCCAGTAGACCATCTCGGGAGCCAAGCAGCGCGATAGAGATTAAAAGTAAGGCACAAAAGATTTATTAAGGCACAAAAGAGAGAAAGAGAAATAGATATTAAATTTGTGAGGCAGAGAAGAGAAAGAGGGCTTGAGTATGTTGAAAAAAATGGAAGACAAAAGAGTGAGAGATATTAGGTTGATTAAAAAGAAACATTTTGCAATACACAAAAGAGAGAGAGAGATTGAGTTGGTTGAAAATGAAGATTTTGTAAGCCACAAAAGGGAGAGATTAAGTGGATTGAAAAGGAGGACTTTGTAAAACACAAAAAGGTGAAAGGGCCTGGTATTAGATATCTACGATTACAATGTTATGAAATCAAATAGTTTTCTTCTGGTTTAAGAACAACTATGTGTCAAAAATAGTTAAGATAATTGGTTGACACCAATTAAAGAACAGGAAAATAATAACTGGTGGTTTGCTAGAGCAATTTAATAAAATAATTAAATAACATTTCCGTTCCCAATATTTGTCCAATTATTTGATGGCAGCCATGTGGAACGGACAGAAATAAATCGCCTGGGTAATGTTACCGTACGTAGGTTTGTTGCTACTGGGACACTGACAATTACACCATTGGAAACGGCTTCAATATTAGTTTGCAACGAGAGGCCTATTTTTGACTCTCGGCGTTGATACTGTGTTCTAATAGGAAGCGCTCGTTTTCTCAGGCTCCCGTTGTGATCATTGAAGTTATAATACACTTTAGTCTCTTTGTGAATTCTAAATAGATGCTTACTAGGATTTTATAAAATGAATTCGTTTGTGACATAAAAAATAAAATAAAACATTTATAAATTTACAAATAGGATGTTCTTTAAAATGGAATATGAGGAAAGGCATTTTCCCACCATTATGAACAATACAATTCCTGAGTTTAGAATTTCTATACACAACTTTCAAAAAAACGATCGGTTTCTATATTTAATATAAATAAAGAATGGTATCGTTCTTTAAATTTGTATTTAAACTTTTACATCTTGGAGCAAACTTTGTTCCTAATCAATTCTTGAGAAAAATTTTAAAAATTGATCTGAAAAGAACGATGGAGAGTGTAAATCTGAATATATGGCTATATATAAAGCCATTAAATCATCCAATCACCTTCGACTTCGAAGACACACTGAACAAAGGACGTAATAAGGACAATGTAAAATCATGCTTATTTATCAACTGCATATGAAAACCTTCTTTTCATATTTTCTTCATCAATCAAATAAGGACATTTAACTGTATACTATTTTTTATACTACATTAAGATACAATCATTGATAGTCTTTAATAGTATTTAATGTGCACCCAATCCTATGATAAATCAATCACTATCTAACTCTATATTACACCCATTACTATATAATGACACTATAGCCTATATAAGTGAGAGGCATCATTTATTCATCAAAGAAGAGTAATCCCGAATGTATTTAGGGATTTTTTCCCTTCATTAGCGTGGCTTAATCTTAATCTCATAGAGCTCAATTGGATGATTTGGTGATTCGATTTCATCAGAAGGGGAAATTCCTGTCTTCGTGATTATGAAGTATAGGAATAGAGGAATGATAATTAAAGATACAATTGATAATTTAAATATTATGAACAAGAAAACGTATGCATGCTTGCTGCTTTAGGTAATTATTCAAAAGCATACAAAATATAATTATAAATATCTCTTTAACATGATTTGTTTTCCATGTGGGCCAATATCCTCATGAAAACCCTCCCTATCTAAACTTTATTTGTTATTTTATACACTACAATATACATGCACATTAAGATGAATAGCGGGCCTGAGAGTTCCTTATATATTGATTAAGGTGTTGCGGCGTTATCAATCTCATTTCAGTACAAAATTCTGTTTTTGATTCCTGATAACTTTAGGCGCAGTTCGTCTTACACTGTAAAAAATGGTTTAGGTTCTGAAGTTATGATGGAAACGGATGTTGTATAACTACTAAGAGAAGCACATTGGAATTCCTACTTATATTGTGTATTTTAGAAAATGTTTTAAGAATTTAGAATAGATGGAATAGAAAGAAAATAAATATTATTAGATCCACAAAATTAGATAGATACTGTTTTGTATTAGATGATTTAAAGTATGTGATTGATATATTCTGGCCATGTTTTCTAATTTTAGAATCAAGTGAATATATACTACGCGAGAATTTTCAAGGAATATATCTTTTAGAGAGGAGAGAACACTTCCCGATACGGAAGGGAGAGAGAATAAATGAGAATAGGTTAAGTTGTATTTATAGAATGTACTGAATATATTTAAATAAGACAATACCTACATTTAGATGTTATATTAGGAAGTTTTTAAAAATATTTGACTGTCGAGATATTTTAATTTCTTATATTTTCTTTAATTCAGATCCAATAGATGTTTGTATTTCAATTTCTATAACTGGTAAAAAAATATATATGGCATGAATATATTAAATAACTTTTAAATATTTGTTAATTTATATATACATATATATAATTTTTCGAATATTCTCTCCAGTAAAATTCCACTAGTAAAATAATTAGAGAATGATAATTTGCTCTTAAATAAATAAAATATAAACGTTTACTATATTTTTTATTTAAAGATTCAACTATTTTTATATACCAAATAAAATTTCCCTCATTCGTAAATAATATTCAAAATATTTTATATTATCAACTTAAGGAAATAAATTATTTATTTTCCAATTCTTGTGTAAAAATATATATATAAAGGACATTTCCATTTTCGCATTAACAAAAGAAGGGAAATACAATAATGTCGTGAGGAATAATAAATTGAATTTTAATACAAAGTGGATTTATCGAAGGCAAAGAGATAAAATCAGTTTAAACAACCAGCGCTTGACAATATAAATCCAGGGAATGATTGAAAAATGAAAGTGCTTGCCCAACAACTTCCGCTATAAAGAGATAAAAATTGTTTCAAGAATAGAACCTTTGTGTGCACATTAGTGCTACATTATTTAATATATCGTTATTTTTCACTCAAGTAAATTCAATAACGATGTAATTTACCATGAAGCCATTTCCATTTTTTCATAGGATTTATTTGTTTAGGGTTAATAGGTAGACATCTTTTGATGTAATAATATTGTGACGAAATATTCTTTGAGATCAACCTTTAACTGTGAAATAGTTTCTACTAAATTAAACCTGTTGTGGAATAAAGGTGACATTTATAAGAGTTTTGAGTATTACTTATTTTTCGATTTACGACCACTGCGAACCGGGTTCGATTCCCGCATTGGACACTTTTTCTATTTAAAAAAATGCTCCAATGGCCCCCGATTCTTGCAAAAGTCCAACCCCACCAGCGAGAGCAAGTAACAAAACGGGGCTCTGGCACATTTGTAAGTGCAAAGTCGAACTGTTTTTTACATGTGTAGACATGTGGTGCGCTTACAGTAAAAGCAGTCGCTAACTACCCACCATGATTATCATGGCCTGTACCACGTGTACTAGGGATAAGCAACAAAAAAAACTTATATTTCGAGTGTCATATTAGACCTCTAAGTCAGTGACCTCTAAATGCGGAGCATATTTGGATAAATCCCCCTAATATCGATAACATGGCGTTGGAATCTGCCATTACTTTACCGAATTGGTACGTTCTTTTCTGACAATTTCTTCTTTTTTTTTTATCAAGTGATTATCGCCATTTCTTACATGTTGTGATTCTTGTATTGTCTTCAACCAATCAAATCTTGTGTATTTTCTTACAAATTGATGCTCTTTATTTTCCTTTCATATAGTAATCAGTGTATTTTGTTTCATTTAGTAATCAGTGTATTTTATTTCATTTAGTAATCAGTGTATTTTATTTCATTTAGTAATCAGTGTATTTTATTTCATTTAGTAATCAGTGTATTTTATTTCATTCAGTAATCAGTGCATTTTATTTTCATTTAGTAATCAGTGTATTTTATTTCATTTAGTGATCAGTGTATTTTATTTCATTTAGTAATCAGTGTATTTTATTTCATTTAGTAATCAGTGTATTTAATTTCATTTAGTGATCAGTGTATTTTCTTTCATTTAGTGATCAGTGTATTTTATTTCATTTAGTGTGATCAGTGTATTTTATTTCACTTAGTGATCAGTGTATTTTATTTCATTTTGTAATCAGTGTATTTTATTTCATTTTGTAATCAGTGTATTTCATTTCATTTAGTGATCGGTATATTTTATTTCATTTAGTAATCAGTGTATTTTGTTTCATTTAGTGATCAGTGTATTTTATTTCATTTAGTAATCAGTGTATTTTATTTCATTTAGTGATCAGTGTATTTTATTTCATTTAGTGATCAGTGTATTTTATTTCATTTAGTGTGATCAGTGTATTTTATTTCATTTAGTGATCAGTGAATTTTATTTCATTTAGTGATCAGTGTATTTTATTTCATTTAGTGTGATCAGTGTATTTTATTTCATTTAGTGATCAGTGTATTTTATTTCATTTAGTGTGATCAGTGTATTTCATTTCATTTAGATATTTTTGCTATTTTTTACTACCTAGTCAGTCATCCATGTTGTTGTTTTGTATTGTGTACATTAGGCTCCATATCTGAAGAAATGAAAAAAAAATCAATTATTATTCTAGATGTGAAAACAAAACAGTGTTTTTATTATATTAATAAGAGGTGTATTTTATGATATTAAATTATTAATATATTTTACTTTTTATTGTGTTTACATTAGGCTCCATATCTGCACGATAAGGAGATGCCTTTTTCTTAATTTATGCACCTTATTCCAGTACAATATCACATTTGTACTATTTTTTCATATTGTGTAGCGTTCTCACGCTATTATGCCTTAACTACCCGTTTCATGATTTATCAGGATGCCTGAATGACCAGTTCTTTTGGTCGTTGAGGTACAGCTTGCACCACGCTGATGAGGGCCGACAGCCCGAAACGCGTCCGTTGTTAGCTTTTCTTGATTAATCAAGAATGGGTATTTGGCCAATTCTGAATTAATTAAAAAGCAACGAGAATAGTTGATAGTCATTCCGATAGATGGCGTAAGCCATCAACAACTTTCAGTTGCACAATATGGAGATGCCTTTTTCTTAATATACATGTATATATATATATATATAGTTGCACGAACATATTAAATTAAATGAGAATCTTATTAGTCTATCAGCACATATGCAATTTCATAAATATTTTATAATATAATCCCCACATACCCTGACTGATATTAAAGGTTTTTTTTTATATTTAAAATATAAAACAACGCACCGTCATTAATTAATGCTAAGAAATATACATTCTTTCCGCGCGGAAAAATGAAGTATTTCCAAAATAACCTCCTTCCAAAATTGTATAGTTTGGGATATTGTATGCTCTCCAAGTAAGTTTGCCAGAAGGTTGTAATACCTTGCTAGGTAACACAGGATAATTGTAATGCTATAATCCCTTTGTTCTCTAAAAGCCTATTGGCTCTCGAGCTCGAAAGCTTTTAGTGACTTCCTTTCGTTTTGGTTTAAAATATCTAACGGAGACGGGGTAAAGCACATTATCATATTAAATATGAATATATTTACAAATAATATTTTTATATCACAGACTATTTTATCCAAAAATTTAAATAATTCATTTATATTCTACATTAATAGTTGTATAAAAAAAAGAAGGCAGGAGGAGAGAGAGAGACGAAGTAAATTTCATGTGTTTAACTTCATATTAAAAATATCCAATTTTATAATTTACTCTTGATATTTTAAAATAGTAAACATTTAACCCAATCCCATTATTTAAAAACATGAAAGGATCACACACACAAAATCTATTTTTAATTATCTCTAGTAAACATAATACAGATATGACAATCATGGTCGGCTCTAGTTGGCAACTGCTTTTACTGTAATTGTACCACATTGCCAACTATGAGCAAGGTGGTGCCATCGGTCGGGTACGGTGGTGTGAAATTTTCTATTCTCATTCCAAGCTACTAAGATCATTTTAAATTTCTAAAGATTAATACATATGACAAGTAATATTATAGTCTATAGAGTAATATTAGTAATTGATATTAATATTTGCATACTCTATTAATTAAATGATATTTTAATATTATTGAACGATAATTAACAATGTTTGAATTATGCTTTCAAAATAACCTGGCAAGGTAAATGTTAATTCAGAAATAGTTTTAATGGTGATCAAAACCCAGCGCACAAAAGAGAGAGGTATCTTTTTATAGAGCATCTATTTAAAACACCCTTTGATATTTGTGTAGAATTATGTACGTGAATTAACTATTGTTATGCTTGAAGCCCTATTTGATAAGGCTTCTCGTATATTCAAGTGTAGTGACAAATATTATAGGCTGAAGAGAGATTCCTAATTGTGTATTTGAGAAATCACACTTATGCTGAAATAATATTATATATATTGATCAAATATGACAGGACATCATGATTTTAAAAATATTTTGAAATTAAGGAAAAATATTTTCCATTTGGGAATTCACTGGAGCAAAATTTGAAATTATATTCGGCCAGCGTGTCTCCGGGGAGCCGAAGTAATGTATGAAAATTGTCAATTATGGAAATTGAGAAATGTTTGGTGGCTCGCGGCGGGCGATTACACCGCCTTGCGGTGATACCTCCATGGACTGGCTGGCTCCGCTATATCGCTGTTCTTATGGCTGGCTATTGGTTCCGCTATATCGCTGTTTTTCTGGCTGGCTATTTACTCCGCTATATCACTGTTCTTTTGGCTGGCTATTGGCTACGCTATATCGCTGTTTTTCTGGCTGGCTATTTACTCCGCTATATCACTGTTCTTTTGGCTGGCTATTGGCTACGCTATATCGCTGTTTTTCTGGCTCGCTATTGGCTCCACTATATCGCTGTTCTTCTGGCTGGCTATTGGCTCCGCTATATCACCTTTCTTCTGGCTAGCTATTGGCTCCGCTATATCACTGTACTTCTGGCTTGCTATTGGCGCTGTTATATCACTGTACTTCTGGCTGGCTATTGGCTCCGCTATATCACTGTACTTCTGGCTGGCTTTTGGCTCGGCTATATCACTTTTCTTCTGGCTAGTTATTGGCTCCGCTATATCACTGTACTTCTGGCTGGCTATTGGCTCCGCTATATCACTGTTCTTCTGGCTGTCTATTGGCTCCGCTATATCACTGTACTTCTGGCTGGCTATTGGCTCCGCTATATCACTTCTTTTCTTCACACCGGGTTATATTCATTTATTTTATTCCAAGTCATTGATGACTCCGCGAGTAGAACACTGTCCATGCTCCCGATATATCGCTGCTTCACTAATTCTTCTTCATACACCGCCTTATAAACACTGATGTTATTAGGTTATTTTCATCTATTTTTAAGCGAGGTTTCTTTATTGTCTAAATGTATCATTAAATGCATTAAGACAATGCTTTTTTAGTTAAAATCGTTTGCAAAGAACACGCAAATGCTTAATAATGAATAAGCCACAGCACCCATATGTTGTTAAGTCATGGTAATCTCCCATAGATATCTTGATATATGTCAAGAAGACGTGTGTTCTATGCTCTGCGAATTTTTATATGTTGTGATGTATGTGGTATGTTGTGTTTGTTACATTTTCTCAAGTGTCGGTTTTTAATTTGTCCTATTATAATCCGTCTATTGATGGGTGTTATAATTTTATACCTATTGTGATGTGTGTTGAGATGAAGGTTTTGTGATTATTCTTTCAGAGGAATGCTAATATAATTAAGAGATATTTGAATCAATATCTCAATCTAATTGGTCGAAAACCCACGGTTTGCGAACTCTATCAAAAGAGTTTAAACCTATTATTCCTTACCTGCAATTGCATAGCTCGAAAAAACCAATATCTTGGGAAACATAAAATATAAAGTTACCCATCAAATTTCATCAATAAATATAGTTTTTTTGATACCTTCCAAATATAAAGGCTTACGTAACTAGAGCAAAGGTTTTGGATTCATATTATTTTGATAACAAGAATATATTTTACACACACATATATTTTCATATATTGCACACCCCCTTGCACACTAGGAATCAAAACTGTTTTTAGCAGCTAATAATAAATAGGACAGCTATTTTGAAATATGATCACCAAATTTAATAAGAAAACGAAATTATAATACCAACGCAGAGTACTCAATTAAATGCGAAATTAGATGCCACATTTGTAAGGAAAACAGTTAGATCAATGCAAATCAGAATTAATTTACATATCAGAAATATTAGAACAAAGGAACAATGTTCAATGTTATAACATCACTCTTCGCAAACCGGGCACATTTTTATTAGGTTAGAAGTAAAAGGCCATTATCAAATTATTACACGAAAGTACTAAGGATTACTTCTGAATTCCCTGTTTCCAAAGAATACAATAGAATTAACAAGGGAATTGAGTCACCTGCAGAGTTTCGAGATACAAGAAACAAATAGTTTCCCCATACCTGTGCCAATGTGAAATAACAGATATTTGAAATATATGTTTGTTTATATAACCTTCAATTATAATTATAAATATTATTTCAAAATTTGTAAACGCATATGATAATGGGTGTGTTTCTAATTACTTTTAATATTTTTAATTCAATTTGCCATTATGCATGTCCGCACGTGGGCAGGTAAAAATTGCAGAGTTATAAATATAGTGTGTATTTATGCTTTATAACTTTGAAAATATAGTAAAAAAGCACCTCTTTGCTTGAAAGCTTAATTATTTCTCAAAAAAAAAATTATAATAGTTTATTTTAATTAATTTCTATATAACTATTGAAATTTTACTTAATACATTGGAGACATCTTCTAGATCTGTTCTGTCATGAACCCAACGTCATTTTGACTAAACCTGGTAACTCCGATAAAGAAACAAACATTAACCTACTGTTTCTAGATATAAATATTATCCGTTTTCTCCCATTCCCAAACACCCGTATATTATATAAGTTATCATTCAGCACTAACTATATAGAATTTTCTTCTATTGCTCTCTCAGTCACGAATAAAAGCGTAAAGGCCAAATTCCATAAAAACAAATTCGATCATACAAATTATTAATTTACAAACCTTTAAAACAAACTAGAAATCCAGAATATTCTATCTAATCTAAAACACTTGAGGATATCCTCAAGATTTATTTAAGACATGTTCACAAACATTATATTCAATAATTTGAAAAACAATAAAACTTATCATCTTTCCAATTGAAAGAAAATTGTCTACCTCATAGGATACATAGAATGCAGGCCGAAAAATGTAGGCGAGACTGAAAAAATGTAGACCCGAATATAAACGCAAAATTAACATCATTGCACCAAATCGTTACTATACTAACATATAGGTGACACTGGCCAATCCTTCATATTATTCGATCCGAACACCCATCACTCAAACATCCCCAATAAATAACAAAGACTGATGATAGAATCCCTTCAATCAAGAGAAAATGTAACAGTATAAACAGAAGACATGGACCTTCCACAATTCTACCTTACCCTGAACTCAAACTCAATCTCCCCTATTAGAGCCCGATGCCACAGAGGCAATCTCTCTGTAAAGGGACAATGTCCTAAATTCTACAAATTATGAAGGATACGCAACAGGGGAATAATATTTAAGATCTTATTTTGTGACTAAATTATTTCTCAAGATAAGTCTTCATATCATTGAAACGAGGTTAAAGAGTTTGTTGTGTTAGGATTATTTTGTTTATCCTCCTGTCGAAGGCCTTTTATACACGAAAAACATAAAACTTTATTTAGCAGAAGAAGCTCAATCCTGCACGGATTATAATTTCACTTTAAATATCGTCCCAAAAGATTAAAATATTGAAAAAAACGTTATTTCTCTCATTCATATTTAATAGAAACTATATATTTCATCTCTAGGCTTCTCAAATGAGATAAATAGGCCATCCTATATCTGCAGTGCTCTGATAATGATGTTACAAAATTCTTTAAACTTTTGAAAACAGGTAATTCAATTTTGCAAGGCATTCCAACCTCTTAATTAAGTTTGGCGGCAGGCCTTCCAACCCGGAGATTACAATAAGGGCACTCGGGTCTGAAAGCTGTCTGCTGCTGGAGGCGTAGATCCTCCGTAGCGGCAGGTCTGCGACGTGGCAGCATTGATTGTACCACGGGGTCGGTAAACAGGGGCTAATTGGCCAACTTCGTCGGCTTCGCAATTACAACCCCGTGTCCTTAGGCGGCATTCTCTACTCATGTTCAAACATAATAAGCTTAAGAACTCCACAAACCTTGAAGACATTGAACAAACATTTATGTCAAATAAAACCCCCCATAGCCTGCCATCTATACATCGAATTTTGAACTACATTTAGTGCGAATATTTATTTTGGAAATAAAACATCTTTCTACTGCCCTCTCTCTCTCTTTAAACTGATAAGACGGCTAGGATATTTCACCTCTGATGAGCCAAGCTCTTTCAATATTTTTTATTGCAGAAAGGCACAGTAGTAAACTGTGTTCTATTCATTTAAAAATTTGGGCTTAGAAAAACCAATTCCCATTATATATTATATTGATATTAGATGATTCCTAACGAGCTCTTCTATTTAACTTCACAGAAATTATATCATTTCTGAATCCCTATAGCTTATTTTAGTTCGACACTGGAGAGGGTAAAATATTTGTCGTAAAATTCGATGAAATAACTTGCTTAAGTGTCGTCCTTAAAGATTAATAATTTCACTCTCTATTTCTGGAATCTATCCTTAATCAAATTGTTTTAAGATTTATAAACACACGGTCTCTTTTTATGAAATATATAATTAACCTGAACAAAATTTAGAATTCATAAAAACTCGCTCTCTATATTAGATCTATAATTAAACCGTTCAAAATAAGTAATTAATAAAATAGCTCTTTATATATGTGTGGAATCTATAATTAACATGATTAAAATAAGAATTTATAATGTTATTTTATTTTTTGAGAAAATTCATACCTGATGTTTAAAGCAGTATAACGAAAGAAAAAAAAAGCCAAAATAAGAATGAAGATGATATGTTATCATCTATTATAATACACTACTGCCATCTAATGGAGAATATTTCAACTAAATGAATAAATCATCATTTTTGCTTGTTTAATCATATTGGTATATGAACCCGAACATCTCAGTTATTTATTAGGAATCTCGAAATATGACCTTGAAGGGTGTTTTAGGTTAGATCTAGCGTGACGGTGAAGAGGTGCGACATCGTGAAAGGTCGGGTATGATTGGTTTATCGAGGATTCTGTAAAGTACTCGAAAGAAAAATCAAGATTTATTTTATGTTTGTCCTAATAGATGGCGGTAGCAACATTTGTTCAAACGATCATAAAATGTCATAATTTCAGATATAGATTTCGTCTTTGTAAGTTATATTATTAACCGTTTACTATAGTGTTATAATATTCTCTTAGATATAAATCGTTTATATCCTATATTCCTAAGGTTTAAACCATTAAAATATTTATTATGACGTATTAAGGTGTGAGGAGACTTATGGAGTTTTCGAAATGGGTGTCAAGTGTCTTAAGAAAACAGATTGCCTTGAGATTCCTTACCACATTCATAACACTCAGAGAAAACGCCAGATATTTTAACAATTGGGAGAATGATACAGATAAACAAACTCAATTTAAAGTTTAGGAAAGGTTACTGCCGCAATCTGAAGGTTTCCGCGTTTCTCAATTCCTTGTGAAACCTTATAGGGTCCACATAAATACCGAGGGAGTTGGGAATAAATATAACCTCTTATACCCGTTACGTAACACCTCTTGTAGCAGTATAGACTCTCTCTTTCATTTGAATATTTTTCCAAACAATGTGTTTCCAATATTTAATTTTACCTTGTGCACACGCGTAATGAATAAAATAATATGTGTTTTAATTCATTTACATTATAGTCCATTGTTTCTAAGTTTACTCTCTCAGTTGAATTGACGTGAAGATCTCTATGCACAGACCCGTCTTTGCGTGTGTACGTGCGTGATTTTCTAAATTTGCACGCCACATTTTACGTGCATCCGCGTGAGAAGGTGTCGACTTTATGGGAAAACAGGTGAGATGTATCAGGAATTTGTGTTTCAACAGTTGCCTATTTATAGTAAAAGTGCCTTTAGAGTAGTCTGTGCGACTATAAGGTGGCTATGAGAGTGTCAGTATGTGTGCGTGTGCAACGAATAAAGTATAAATCTGTGAAATAGAACTAGAATGTCTATGTAGAAACAGCGTCAGTTATTCTTTGTATGTTTGGGGGCGCGTATGTGAATCAATAAGCAGGTATTTGCCATTAAGAATTTTGAAATATATAGTAGATTATATGAATCAAGATGGTTTTATTCTAAAAGATAAGGATATTCCCTGAATGGCGTATATCTTGGCGTTTCTTAGCAAAGGATGTGTCTCTCCGAAGTTGAGAGTTTGAAACTCGTTATTTTTCTAACGGAACATAAAATGCATTCAGGGTTAGGGTTGGACACGATAGAAGAAACAGAAGCGCTTTAAATGATTTTAGATTTAATGAAAATATTCACATAAGGTGCAAAGTTTGATTCAACCTCCATTTATAAAATGTGCCTAATTTGTATATGTTATATATTTCAAAAATAGAAGCTATACTATACTCTACTCTTTATTGTTTATTTATACATGTATTGTGTTCCTTTTATTAGCTCAGTGATTGGTACTCTGCCTGTGGTTCCAGTGACCTTTCATTGGTCCATGGGTCTTGCCCTCGAACAGGCCTTTCATACGTAACGCCTTTGATATCATCCAGTAGCCAACTGACCTGCAAGGCTGGATCCTCAGGGAGACCTGGACGACGCCGCCCTCGCCAATAGCATCGCTCGTCAAGGAGAGAATATGCCGGTTCTTTATGACTATGTATATTAGTGGTATCATTTAATATCCTCTTATTTTTGAATGAGAGGACTCTTCTCGTTGGAGAAACCTCCTCGACTCTACAGAACTGTACATATTTTTCTCTTTTGATCATTTTGTTCTTTTTAATACCTCTCTAGTGTAAAGGCGAACACTATTGTAAAATGAAAAATGTAAATGACTGACTATTACAAAATAAAGACATTTTTAATTAAAAATATTCCTTGAAACTAATATAAAAACGTCACTACCTCATTTCAAATTGATCAACGCATCTCTATTTGAAATCAATAAACTATAGCCAAGCTGTAGATACAATTCATCTTCTTTGATAAACTTTAAAGAGGCTAACCTGAACGGTAGCGATACATAGATTTGACATTTTTCTACTAATCAGTAAAACAACTTAATAATTCTTCATTTAGAAATAACAAATAGATATAACGGAATTTGTGTTGCACTTGGTCATTGCGTGCCCACTCGCTACATCGCACCAACGCGATGTACGCGCATATTAGCGCCATCTATGATCAAAATCAATAATTATTTCCTCATATTGATCCGTCATAGAACAAGTTTCTCTTTTCACCATTTATATAGGAATTTAAAAATCTCTCTTTTTCTCCATTAATAAAGAAAATATGATTTTGAATATATCTTTTAAATAAGTATCAGACCATCTCTCTCTTTAATGTTGGTAAGAGTAAAGGGGTTTTTATAGTGAAAATATAGCAAAATGTAGAAGTAAATTATTTCGAATTATTTGAGGGGTTATGTTAAAATATGAAATATAACACCTTTATATATTTATAGAATAAGAAAAGGCAATCTACCAAATTGGGTTTAAAATTGTAAAACAAAATTGTTCCTCTTCATATTTGCCCCCTAGATAAGTAATGCAGACGCTAAAATGATTATCTATAGAAATATTCGTATAAAATTTCAGAATCTAGTAAAGAAAACGGGATTTGAAATGGTCAAATATCAGAACACGGAATATGGAGCTACCAAAAAGAAAACGTCTAGCAGAAGTTTCTATGCTCAAATTTTGTGTTTCATCCTTAATGACTTGAATCTGGATCACTTTATATTTCACATTATCTGTCAGGATGCCTCATCTGGGAAGTTAGAAGACGACTCTACTGTCTAATTCTAATAACGAGAAACATATTCGTACTTAACAATTCTTTGTTAATCATAAAATGTTTTATTTAATATAGGAAAATAAAAAGTCTGTTTCGTTTCTATGCATTTCAATAGATGGCATAAGATATAACAACCATTCAATTTATAACTAAGAAGGTTTTATAATAATTTAATTATCTAATATATATTTCTCTTTGTTATATTTATAGGAGGTATAAATAAATATTCAGTAGTGATGTTGATTTTTGATGGAAAATATTTCACCAGCATTTCCTTTAGAGATACTAACGACCAAATAAGGTGAAGGTTGGATAACAAGATAGCTAGTCGAACATTTTTAAATGTTCGAATAAGTCTTACAAGGGGAAAATGCCTCATATCTAAAAAATATCATATAGGACATTTGAAAATCTTAAATCATTTTGAATTCCCCTTCTTCCTATTATTGAAAGATGCAATAGAACAATCTATTCAAAGTGACCAGGCAAAAATAGAGAATTCTAAATTGTACCCTCACTATAAGTATTACACAGTTCATTCCGAATTGAAAACTATTTACTTAGCAACTTTCCATTCCCAGTAAAACGCTATATGGCACAACAGCGAATACTATATTCGTTTTTCAAGGAAAAACCATACAAATATTTTCAGGGAGGGTGATGGGATTTGTGATCTCTGCAAAGAAAATATGGAAACTGAACTATCTCATTATATCTATGAATGCCAAGATATTAGCAAGGAGAGAGGGACATTCTTTTCAACGGTATACACCAGCCAACTTAGGTCAATCCAAACGATGTTAACCAGTGCCCAAACAAGTAGACTAGTTGCTCAGGCCCTATATAATTTTTACAAGGCAGTAGGTGTGAAGAGGGAGAAAAGAGAACTCGGAAGCTATTGTTCTTACACCTCAGAATGATGACGAAACATCGAGGGGCCATCGTGTTGGTCGACGATGAGATTGCGGAGCTGGTGATATGGATGGCTGTGCTGGAGTAAACCTCCTTTTTGTGTCTGGATGCGATATTTATGGCGAACTAAATAACCTAGTCCCTATTTCTGCACCGCGCTTATGGAATTGAAGACTTGAGGCGATGGCGTCGACCTTTCATATTAAATCTTACTTTTCCTTATTACTAATAATTGAATATAGTTGCGGAACTACTGGTTTCCCGTGCTGCTCTTTTCCTGTTATTTGCACCTTGTACAGAGAATCTGTATAAGACTAACGTCTTAATAAAGGCTTTGTGTGTGTGTATTATTGAAAGCCCTAAAATTCGATCGACAACTCCTTTGTAGCAGCTACCGCAAAGAATTCTGAAAGCCCATAAATGACACCAAGACATTTATTAGCATTAAAAGTTTTCCATAATTCTTTCTATAATCATAATTGTATCTATCTATACGCCAAAATAAATATTGGTCAGAATTTCTCTTAATGAAAGAGTAGTTCTTTTGTTTTAAATGGTTGCAAAAGATTATGCGCGTTCTAACAACCAATCACTCCTTAACTGACCTAGAGCAATTGGCACAGCACCAGATCTGAGGAACAGGGAATGTCAATCAGAATGAGATTTCAGACAATCTTCCAGTTAAGACACTACGTAATTAGACCGGCTCTTGGCCAATTCTGATGAGTTTATTTTGGGATCTAATTAAATCTCGAAGTCACTCTGGTTTGGAGTCTAACTCCAAACCCATGGTTTTCTAATAGGCCTTCCAAGTTATGTTATGCAAGTGTTTGTTACCTTCTCCCCGATTTGATTATGCTAGCTATGAGGGAGAGCCTAATTAAGGGCAGATTTCTCTACGCCTTTTTCGATCCAAAAGTGATCGTTTTTACTTCTTGGGATTGCCTTTCTCTCCCGACAAATTTCCATCATTCATTTTACATATTGCGTTTCCAAGTGTCTAGAATAGATAGTTTAACACACACACACATATACTACTCTAATTTAAATATTTTAAATATGTGATCTATTTAAATATAACATACCGGTATATATAAATTCATTATATTTATTAATAACAATATGGGTTGCTAGATATTTAGCTTTATATATATAATGATAAATGAAAATACTAGAGAGAACCCCAAAAGTAATAAGGATTTATTTATAAATAGCATGTCATTTTTCAAAGAGAGAGAGAGATAAACATTATCATATTTTAAAATACTTTCCATCACTACTAATGCTCTTGTCCAATCTTTCAGTTCAGTTTCGGAAGCACCTTTTATTTTCGTCCTTTTGAAAAAATACGAGCGCCTTCGTTATATCAGCAATTTGCAAATATATCCTCATTCTAGAGATTAAGAATAAGCCCCCAAGAGTTATACCTGGCGTATATATGGAGCGTTGGTCTAGTTAGTCAGGCTTGAACACGATGATTTTCAATTCTTGGTGAGAGTTTTGTCACATATTTTGCTGCCACACTTCACGTGCCAAATTAATTCTCAGAATGCGCTCATAAATGTTAATGAAAGCAGTATAAGTATATGAAGTCCGTGTATTTCTTCAAGCTGATATGCCGATGTAGTTGTTCTCGGTCGAGCCGTTGGCGACGCCCGGAACAGTACTGATGCAATTTTAAACCGAGAAAACCATTCCTATATTTGAGCTTTTCTAAGAGAATTCTCTCACTGGAAGTCTTTTGCATCAGCATAACACTTTGCGCTTCTGTTTTTGCCGAGTAAATAATAAAACTTCACTGCAGCTATTGTTCGAGAGAAATAGCCTTATTTTAGTGTAACCGTGGTACCAAGATACCCACAAAGAACTGTCACAATGAACACATTCATCGTTGTCGGGAGACGCCCACTGGGCATACTGACTCAAGAGAGGTCCCACAAAAGCTCCCTAGCGGCGCATCCTGGCACTTCAAGTACTAGAGGTACAGCTTATAATTTCGGTTATTTTTTATCTCTTACTAGATATAAAATATGAATAATTTATATAAATTTTATTAACGATGAGAATCATTCACATTTATATCAGCCTGCATAAATAAGAAATATAGTGGCAATAGGTATTATCAAAACCATATGAATTTGATTTTGTTGGCGATAATATTTGTCCCTTATTTTTTACGATCAAAATCCTTATATATAAATCTGAGAATTAAACTACTATAGTCTTTGAATTTACAAATAAAATTTTCAAACACATAATTTAATTTTCCATAGATATTATAATGCATAGATTTGGATAATAGAGAAATATATTTATCGGTGTTTTTCCAGGTTTAACATAGAAAATAGGATAAAGATTGGGGCATTTTCTTCCCCCCCCCTCTCTCTATTGAATATCTTTCAAAGAAAAGAAAGGATCGCTCGATTCAAAGAATTCTAAAATATAATTCAAAATATTTGTTTTAGTTCATTTTCAGTGATAAAAACAAGTTTTAAAATGCCTCTAGGTTGAGGTTTTACTCTTTGGATAACTAAAAGAAACGATCAGTCTAAAATACATAATGTAAAGTGTGACTCCATGGCCTACAGTGTCCTAGAAAAACTTATCTTTATTGATGAGGATATTAAATCGAAGGTTTATAAAAAGAGGATCTTTTTCCAACAAGGTGACGATTTTTTCAGACACAATTTCTGCCAATGATGGGATGATAAATATTTTGGCGTAAATTCCAATATAATCTGTTACATTCTTTCAACTCACAGAACACTAGGATTTTGAAGAGAAATGATATAATATAATTTTCCATTGCCGGAAAGCAAACAAAAAGATATAAAAATTGATATTCTCATATCTAAATTTGCCAACTACCTATAATATCTCAAAATCCATTCGATACTCTTGAGCGAACTCTCTTTTAGAAAAGATAATGCATCTGTGTTCAAATCTAAAAGCTTGAGGGCTGAGTATTTTAGATTTGGACATTTTAAGGGATTAGTCTATTAATAATAATAATGTATCTGTATTTATATTAATGAATTAAGGACGTTGCAATGTTTGGACATAAACACACATACAGAGGTTGCCACCCAAATATTAGAATTTCACATATTCAGATCAGAATCTACCAACATTTGATTTATCCTGTTCCCTGATATTTGGCCAACCCAATTTCTTGATAAATCAAGAAAAGCCATCCACGAACGCGTTTCGCGCTTTTGGCGCTCGTGATTGGGTTGGCCAAATATCAGAGAACAGGCTAAATCAATGTTTAGTTGATTTCTGTTCCACCAGATGGCGCTCTGCCTTCTGTAAAGCACAAGTGCTCCTGGTCAGGATATGTCATTTTTAATATTGATTTCAACACCTGATCTTTTTATCTTTTATTTTTTTCTTTCGTTTTTCATATATATATATATATATATATATATATACAAATATAAATATTAACAATAAAAAAGGTTTCCGAATATGAGTTTCTTTTTATTTAAACCGTCTCAAGCTTCTCTGGCATCTCTGCCCTTCTACAGGAGAATATGTTATCCTATATCTCATATGTTCTCCTGTAGAAGGGCAGAGATTCCCGAAAACCTGAGACGGTTTAAATAAAAAGAAGCTCATCATCTCCGGAAACCTTTTTAATTATTTAATTTTTATATTGGAATATTTTGTTTGTTTGGTATCAATGTTTTAAATATTATTGGATCTTGCTGGAATAAATAGATAAGGTAACCTATTAACTACATTAAAATTTATTTAAACAACCGAATGAATAATAATATTTTATCTTTTCAATATTCGTATGTATTTAAAGTGGCTCTCAATAGCGAACAAAGGCTAGCATTGTTGGGCCGTTTTATAAAGTAAAACCTATAGAAAATAGATCGATCAAATAAATTAAAATAAGCAGCCACCCCGTTAAGTGATAAGAGCGCAGTTTTAATAGAGATTCGGCTTTGGTATTTTCAAAGAGTGAACATTGTTTCTTTAAAATAAAAGAAGAAATATAATAAAGTTTCTCGAATTGTTTATAAATTATTAATTTGTCAACTTTTAATAAAGCCCTACAAAAAATAATCTTTAAATTATTTTTTCAAATAAAGGTTAATATAAGAGCCTTTTATTTTACCTTTATTGAGTAAAAAAATGAAAATTTCTATAGGTATGTAAGAAATAATTATTTATAAATAATGTCTCAAATATATACTCACTTTGAAGTTAGCCAAAAGGCCCAGAAGCGATATACAGCATTACATATAAAAATATACTTATAAACGATAGACTTTATTTTCACTATAATAAGAAATATTTTCCCATCATAATAGTCCATATAGACATGATATATATTGTAGAAGTATAGGAGTCGTGTACTCGAGCCTGATGACGTGGCATAGTCTCCGATCTTATTCTTTGGTGCGTTTTGCACAAAATTTAAATGGAGAGGTATTCAATGATATTCTATTTATGAAATAAATTCATCCAAATGGAAATATTGGAATATAAATATTGTACGGATCAAATCACAACCTTAGAATTTTCTAGAGAAGAAGGGACACACTCTTCAAAAATGTCAATTGAAAAATTGGTGTTAGAGAGGAGACAAGATTCAACATTATATTAAGAGCATTTAAAGTAAAATGCTTTCCTTCCATATATACCAATGATAAACTGCTTTTCTCGATATTTGAGTTTAGAGAGCTTATTAATATTTATATATGTAATAAATAAAATAAGCATATACATTATTCCTAACATACTGATATTTCGTTCCTATCCATTTTAATATTTTTTAGCTCTTTGTGATTTGAATAATCGAACGGTGTTATTCTGCAGGGAATGTGCAGATAGAGTATATATATATATATATATAGGAGCTTCCAGCTTCTCGATTTAATGCTTTACTATTGGTGGCGCCAAAACACTAAGAAACTATACAAAACTTATTTATTAGTGAAATAGCACACAAATTTATTTTTCTACTCTAACCTGTGGGAAATTTACGAAAATATAATCTTCTGATCGTGAAAATTAAAGTGTCTGATAGTTTGCGCCAACTGCCTGAATAAATATCAACTTCTGGAAAAATTAAAAACCAATGATAGGTTGATTTTTATTCCGAAAGATGGCGCAAGCCCTCATAACTTCTAAGTTATCGATCAGAAAATAGCCTTTTTCCTGGTATATTTTCATTCTTCATAAATTGTGCACTGCCCTGCCTACTTTACTCTTATGGCATATTCAGGTTTTTTCACACTAATATGATTAGGATCAGACATGACGTGGCCACGCAATAATATTAGAAACGAAGGCGATAAAAACGTGGTAATTTTCTTTTATTGATAAAATACAAGCTTTCAGGCAAGAATGCCTTTCTTGCCTGAAAGCTTGTATTTTATTAATAAAAGAAAATTACCACGTTTTTATCGCCTTCGTTTCTATTATGATTAGGTTAAATCAATTTTCAAATTACAATTAAAATGGCAAATTCAAAATATATTAATATATAGTCTATTTATTTGGTTTATTCATATATTAAATACCATATGTATTGATAATTTATATATTTTAATATCTAATTGTAGAGGGACATTGAATTATATATATTTCAGAAATGGTTATTCGAAATATAATATTTTTAATATATTCCTTCACAAATCATTTCATTTCTTATTTTAAATACATTTTAAAACTACTTCTGAACATGGGTTTTATACCGTACGATAGTATTAAACATAATTAATATTATATGGAGTTCGTTTATACAAAATTAGTTTATATTCAAACTTTTCTATGATCTAAAATAATGTGTATTTTCCTTTTATCTCAATCCTTAACATTGGCGAATATTGCGAAAATGAAACAATTTTATTTAATCTTTAATAAATAAAAATAACTTATATAGGAACACAAACCTAAATAAATAACTTGGTAAAGAGAGTAATAATACCAAAGGAATTGAAGTAAAGCAAGATGTAATGCCCTGGTGGCTCCATTCCTAAATGCTACTTTACCCCGAGGTAGAAAATGCAAAATATTTTCGGCATAAATATTTATTTTCTAAAGAAATGGTCTTATTGAATTACATATTTCTAAAGGAATTTTGAAATATTTTTTCGAGGCTTTCACGCAAATCATTGATAAAAATATCTTTGGTATAAATATTGATCATTTTCTTTCTTATTTCTTAACAAAATATTCTACACATAACTTTATACACATGTGCAACTATGGCTTTAATACAAAATAGAAATATTTCGACATGTGAGGATTAGAGTAGAATATCGTATATTCTATTTTATAAGTACATAATAAATATATTTTAAATATATCAATATTATATTTAACATGCACATGATATTTAGGTGGTTATTTATATAAAGCTAAAGTACAATTTACTCTATATGTTTAAAAGATCTCTCCCTTTAAATAAATTACTTTAAGACTACAAATATTTAAATTATAAATGCAATAATTTACTTTGTAACGAATGGAAAATGAAATAAAACTCCAACGTGGAGGAAGAAAGTTGGAAGAGAGATGGCGACACAGTAAGGGGCGCGATATTCAAGACTGAGGGAAAATCACGGGA
>CP092886.1:114446904-114524011 GCA_030710605.1 Cordylochernes scorpioides | reverse complement strand
TCGTTTGATATATACAATGAAATACCTATTCGAAATTTTTAGAAGAGAAATATCTGATATAACAGTTATATGAGGAAGATATAAATAATATAAAATATGCAGATATAACATGTTTAATAGAGGGATTAAAACAGAGATTAAAATGACTAATTTAGGTTCTTATTTAGAAGGGGAAATCTTCGGACTTGAATTAAATACAAAAACAGGAATATATGCTAAAGTATATAATAGAAAAATATATAACAACACCAGAAATAACATATTTTGGTAAATGAAATTATTAAAATTTGAACAATGAAATACACTTGTTAAGCTGATAGAATAACATCTTATGGAATATTGGACATGGATATAAAATGTAAAAAAACAATCGTTTTGAAACAGAAAAAATATATGGGGAACTACTAAAATGATGATGAAACAACGACTGATCAAAACACTAATCTAGGTCATACTAAAATCTTAAATTTAACAAATAGAGGCCTTCGAGATGTACAATTATAGAAGGAAACTCCAAATTCCATGTACAAACAGAGCGCCAGATATTGATGTTCATAAAACAACGAAAGCCGTCGTTTTTCGGATATGTGATGCGTTGATAAGCGGGATGAATTCTGCTGACATTTCTATATAGAAAGATCCACGGAAAGATACCGCGCAGACAAAGTAGGCGAGAGAATATGCACGACCTGAAACAATGGACTTAACGACGCACATACTAGGGGATAAAGTGGTTGGGAGAGTCCACGGGCCACCCTCAGTAGAGGAAGGCACTTGAGGATTACTTAAGACCGGCTAAAATGCCATTAACATATATTTATTTTCCTATGTCGTGAACACATAGGAGAGTATATGTGTAATTATGTAAATAATTAGATATATAATACATTTATTCCAAATAATATTTATTTTCATATCATTGAAATATAATTTTTTCTTTTATTACAGATCATTATTCAATATATTAAATAATATATACACTTCTATATTTTGAAGAAATATATATAAATAGTTCTATAAATTACACGTTGATTTGTAACTAAAGATTCAGTGAAGTTCGTCCCTAACTACTCAGTAAAAATGGAGAGAAAATGTGTTTGGAAATATATGGCGTTGTTTATGGTGGGGAGGAGAGAAAAATATTCCGTCTGTTCTCTCGCCAACAAAGGTGAAATCTTCGGCGGGCGGCGAGGAATCTCCGGTATGCGCTATAATTCTTTTTTTCTTACTCACTCACCCTATCCACATTTACATAGATACCAGGTAAATCGGGACGTTTTAAAATCCATTCTATTTCCATTTCTCACTTTTATATATGCACATATTTTATAAATGTATTGAACGTTTCATATTTGATTTATCAGTATACAATGATCTCACTGGATAACAGAATTTATCACATAGAAAAATAAAATAGCTGGCTGGTGAGAATTGGATGTTGAGAGTTTCAGGCGCTATGTGCGGGGGAAGAAAATGCTTGGAGTAAGGTTAGAATCCAGAAGTCGGCAGCCAACTTCTCCAGGACTACTTTAAGGGAGCTTTTTCTTTGAGCCAATCGAAGAAGATTTATTTCCCCTATAAATATTTAAGTCCCGGGCTAAAGTTTCTCCTTTATTGAAAGGGGAACTCCCACAAAAAATAAGCCACGACGAACAAGCGATATATTCATTACTCTTTGGAATTCAACCTGACTTCAGTCTTTATTAACTTAGTATGTACGTAAGTACATCTTCGTTAACAGCATCTCTGTATTCAAGCTTTATTTGTTACATTCACAGTACAGTTTTATCGTCTAGTGATTGTGATGTAACGGCTCATTTACATATATTTAGTTTTGTTTTATATTATAGATAATACTATATTTTTAATATTTCGTAAATATATTTAAAAATAAGTTATTTTACATATAATTAAGGAATCGAATTTAATATTGAATAATAATCAACCGCAACATGCTTTTTTTGTTCCAGAAAATAAGAATTTTAATAAAGAAATAATATTTTAATAATTGATATGTAATTTTTTTCTATCTCATTATAACTAAATATGTATACAACGATATTAAAAAAAAAGAAATTGTTATAAAAAAATTAAAAAAATTATTAATATATATAAATTCCTGTTAATATGCAGGTATTTCAAGCCACATTTTTATCTATGAAAATCAAAACACCTATATATATATAATTTTTTTTTGTAAATTAATTTTGTGAAAGAATATTAAAAAAAAATTCATCACAAAGCTTTTTTTTTTAAATTAAAAGAATTTCATATGGTATTTATTATAACGTTTTCTATATATATATATATGATTAGTAGAGATTAATAAAAATATATATAATTTCTAATACCATAGCCCTGCCATCCCATATTAGAAGTGGAGTATATTATTATACCCCTATTATAAAATAAACCAAACTTAAATTATGATAGCAATATAAAATAATACTTATTCACATTGATATATATATATATTCACCAGATCTTGCTATTTTTACATATGTTAACAAAGGGGAATTCACCATTTATATAGATGAAGTGAGAGTTTATGAAGACTGAAGTTCTACAGATGCCCAGTTGCTCTGTGGGAAAAAAAATAATTTAATTTCAGATGATTCCACAAATTTATTGTTGATAATAGAATTAATATTGATGATAACCTCAGAAAATAAAAGTTGGTGATGGCAACTTGACGTTTACTTATTTTTTAGTAAACGGAAAAATTTTCCTCGGCAATGTTCATTTGCATCATCAAAATATATATTATATCCCATTTTAACATTAGAATTCTTTACCATTTATATACATTTATATATTTGGAGAGAAGAATATTTCAAATGTATAACGTGAAGAGACTGAAATCCAAAAGAATCTAATAACTTTACGTCTAACAGAATTTATATAGCTAGTGTTTATTTACATAATAAATTAATATCTGTGCAGAACTATATTTTCAATGGCAGTTTCAAATATCAAACCGCTGTCTAACAAATTATGCATTCCCAAATAAAGAACTATCTCGCTTGTAGAGGTCTAGTGTATCAGATGTTGAGGGTAAATGGTTACGATACCAATCAATACAGAAACCAATAAAGATACTTTCCATTTTAATGGGTATTAAAATATAATTCTTAAATTAGTTATTCAAGCCAAGATTTGAAAGGCAAAAGTGACGGCTGGCCCGGATGTTATTTTCACATTAGGTATCGGCTGTTGGGTTATTCATGAAACAAGGCGGGCCACAACGATCTTATGACGTCACGTCCGGCCACGTAACTCCTAATGGCCTCAAGAACGTGGCCCGGCTCAAATACGTTTAAAAATTCTTAGAAATTTTGTGTGGAACACTTCGCACTTAGCATTAATGTTTAACGTGAATTCTCCACATTCTGTTGTATTTTATATTATTTATATTGATTTGTAAATATATATATTACGTATCAATTGTCTCTTTCGAGCTTTTTAATTTATGATATAGAAGTCCTATTTATTAAATTCTGTGAATAAATATTTATAAAAAAATGATATCACATTTAAATAAATATATTTATATAATGAAGGCGCCTCTTTCTTTTATTAATGCATAAAGCGCAATTTATTAAGTGCGTCCAATTAACGCAGATCGTTTTTGCTCGAAATCGCCAAGATGGTGTGGTAGATTATTCTTGTCTCTAAATATACGCGGACTGGAGAAAAAATTGAAATAAAAGTCATTATATCAATAATTTTAGTAAATGTATTTTGGTATATTTATTAATTGGGGGGGGGGGGGGTAGTTCTCTATTCCACTTGAAAAAACATCTATATTTTACACGCGCATATATATATATATTTAAAGAAATAAAGGTCGCCTCTCCCTTCAAAATAGACGTCAAAACTAGATGCAATCTATTTACCGTTACCGCAAACTAGCGGTCTCGGGTCGGTGACAAAGCCACAGATGGCGTCTAGTTTTGACGTCTATTTTGACGGGAGAGGCGACCTTTGTCTCTTTAAATCAATATCCTCCCGGCAAAATTTCCATATATATATATATATATATATATACTTTCTCTAAAGGGAAAAGAACTGAAATCTATAAATGGTAGACTTCTGAACAATCTTAGCATTAAGTGTTTTCTCAAAGTATTTTTCACACACACAATTGTTTTATTACAAAGAGAAAGCGCGTCATCTGTTTATTAAAATTTAAACTATTTAGCTGTGGTAGGCTAAACTAGCGAAACCGATAGGAGGGTTCATTACTGATGAGCCAGGTCTACACAATAATTTTTCATCTTCGAAAGGACATTAAGAAATTGCTTCATTTTTAAAAAATATATTGGGGGTAAGTATTTTAAATGTTCGATACACATATGTATATAATGGATATTATTATATACGGATAAAAATAAATAATTTATTTACACAAGAGTATTTCTAGGAGTAAAATAGATGGTCGAATTTGTCCATCGCAGGCGATAAAAATGTGTTACGATATTGTCTCCCGCCATTCTGACATTTATTAAATGGGTAAGGTTCTCTAAGTCTTTATATATTTACTTTAGTGTATGTTATATTATCCCGCCATAGACCGAATTATAATTAGAACAGATATGTAATTATATAAAAATATATTTTCAATAAAAATAGTTTAAACGCTTAACCAACATCTCGGCAAGGAGTATCATTTAAGGTTTTTCAATACCAGCGAGAAGGCTTCTCCTGCTCATCAATCAAGACGAATGAGCCACAAGCTCCCACCGACAAGAAGTGCGAGACCAACGTTGATCAAACCCCAACTTATCAACGTTTTATCCGGGGCGACGTGATAAATGGGAATCCCGAGTGTCGATCTATCCTTCACAGAGAGAGTCTTTAAAATGGGGAATATAGCGAGAGATAGCTCCAACTCTGGATTCATTACATGCGTTGTGGCTATACGATCTATCTACGTACCATTCTGAATTACAAAAATGTTTATTAGAAATTACCTGGAATTTATACCCTTCATAGATATATATCTAGAACCACCATGTTCAGAGAGAAAGGTTTACTATCAGTTAACATTGATTATAGTGAGAATAAGGATAATATTCTGACTAATATATAATCATCAGTAATTACTTCTCGTTAAAATATATGCGCATAAAACATATTGTACATAGCATATGTCAATTTTTTTTAATGAATCATTATCATCATTTTTAATTTTTCATTATTATACCGCGGGCTGGGCACTTTTGCATGTATTGGCAGAATGTAAAAAAATATGTTAATTGTCAATTGTCTATATATTGACTTATACACATATATTGCGTAATATTAAAATATCTTCAAAATAGACATTAAGGAATTATTTGTGAATATTTAAATGGTTGAATTCTTGAAAGCGTTTTTATTAAATATTTGTCACATCATTTATTTGATATATATTATGATCATATATGTGAGTTGAGGGGTATTTCCAAATATTTAATATCGGATTTAGGTGTTTTATTATTCATGACCTTCTCTTCTGAACCAAATTAGTATTTATACGTAATTTTGCAGAGGACTGTTATTGGAATTCCAGTATGTCGACACATTGTCCACTTGGCCTCTAGGGTATGGCCCAGAGCATTTTCTAAACCTATAGCACATGACCATCAGCATACGTCCCTTTCTGTAATTGAAACACCCACACTGGGTAACATCTGAGTCTGGACATCTGTCTTTTCAGTTGATTTAAAAACCAACGAATAGTTGATATTTATTCCGATTGCGATGATGCAAGCCATCAGCAACTTTCAGATACCCGATAAAGAGATGCCTCTTTTTCTTTTCTTTTTATATATTATATGTTATATTTCACAAACATATATGAACTAATATTTATTATCGAACATCGCATATAAGAACAAAATATATTATTTAAAATGATATATAACATGCATATATTCAAAATAATATTTTAAATTGGGAATATTTTTATGTAATATTAAACAGGTTTAATTAATATAGTCTTAGAATTATTACAATATTTGGGCAATATATATAAGATATGATGAAAAGATGTGTTGCTACATATAATCTTTAAACAGTCATTTTTAATATTGGAAAATATATTTATTGATAAGCTATTAAGAGGAAACCTTTTTAAAATCATTATTATTTATTAGTGTTACCTCTTCCATTACAAAATTCCCTTAAAAAATTCAATTATTGAAATTTCTCTTAAACTTAGAGAGATGCTTTTATAACGAGGAATTTTATTAAAAATAATACGGTAGTAGATAATTTGTAGGGAAAATAACAGCAACAACAAAAACGAATCTCTACTTCCCAACTCTCTAGACAAATGTGGTAAAATTGCCTAGATGTTATTATTCTAAGGTAATTTGCACAAACAAAAGGTTATTTAAAGTAAATTTACAAAATAAAATTATAGAAAGGGGGGCAAATTAAATTTTGTTTCCCCAGCGAAATAAAATCACGTTTTTCGTGGTTAAATTTGTGTGCTTTTAAAAGATTAAATAAAGAGAGGTTAAATCGAAATGCAATATTTGGACTTCTGCGAAGGTCCAGGTCAGCAAATTGGATTTGAATAAAGATGGGATGCTTCACTACACTTCAGAGGTTGATACTATAAAGATTTTATGAAGAAGATACTGAAGAAATATTTCAGAATTCAAAAAAATGTGCCGAAATAATGCAATTGTATTGAAGGATATTAAAATGTTTAATAAGAGAATGGCAGCTTGATGTGTTAGGAAACATGAGGACATTAAATAACGAAACGACATAAATATAGTATATTCTATCAAGGTTCATTAACCTATTTAAATTCACAGAAAAAAATTCAGTATGATCAAAAAGGGAATATATACTTTTATACTGCTTAATTGAGCATCTATTTTTCAAGCTTGTTGAGTTTTATGTGTGTGCATATTTCATATTTCCAATGCTGATATCTAGACCTATGTAAACCCTAAACGAAAATGATTATTATGGTTGAGACCTGTTGTCCTATAGACTCTCATTGTGACAAATCTGCGCCAACCAACTTAGACTAGTTTCAACTGAAGGTGATTCTCTACAGCATCGGTCTTTCAGTTCTTTTAGATTTTATTTATGTGGTTTTATAATGGTTAATTATAATATGCACATAGACGCTTTATGATTTTTTGCCTGAAAATAAAATAACAGAGCACTGTGCTACTTGGTGCATGAGTAAAAACACACACGCATACACACAAAAGACGTCAAATGTAGTAGATGCTCTTCCATCCAAATTTGTTCAAATTCATCAAATTTGATCCCGACAATGATAAGATGCAAAATCTCTTATAACCCCTACTCTTCCGACATCAAGTTTCACAGTGCAGTGACAATACTTGTAAAACTCTTTATGTGCCAATTAATATTTATTATGACTTTCTAAGACCATACTTTGAAAGAAACGGCCTGCAAATATAATATTCAGATATACTATATATTTATCAATACCTCACATGATTTCAAGTTAATCAGAAAATTAAAATGAAACTTTTATTTACCTGAAATATGATAAAGGAGAGAGAGATATTAAGTGTCCAAATCTTCAGGAACCTATAAATTGAAAAACAATGTTCAAATTTTGATTATGAGATATTTATTTTTAAAGCCCTAAAGGTTTATCTTAGAAAAACATTCTCCAGGCCCTCAACGGTGTTATCCTAGGAAAAGTGGTCAAATAATAAAATAATGTAGGATATATTTGTGTGGAATAATTCCTACGGGAGTGTAAATTCTGGAAATGGAATTTATATTTAATCTTTGCAGAAATATATTCTAATTAATATATCCGTATTTCTATAACCAATTTGAATTTCATAATTCTAGCTACATTTGATCTTATATTTTATAAAGTAATAATTCTGTTCACTAGAAAATCAAACAGGTGTGGATTCCTTTATTAAGAGACAAATTAGGAATTAAAACAATAACCTCTCATTATATATTCTATATAAATATCAAAATTACTTCGAATAAATAGTTAAAACAGTCTTTAATACGTGTTTTAAAAAACATTACCTATTTGAACTACATAACAAATACGATATATATATTTGGAAGTTGCCAGAAGGTTGTCGAATATTTAATATTAGATCGTGTGCTATTATTTATTAAGAGGCTCGGGTATTAGCACGGGAGAGTTAGCGCTCCACTATTTCAGTCTCACTTCATTATTCAGTAGAATGGCACTTCCCAGACTTTCTATATTTAATTCCTTCTTGAACTCCTTCCCCTTCTCCTGTTGAATCCTGCTCTACTTTTAAGCGTTTCTATTACCTTGACGAAGATCCGAAAATATGTTTATTTTTCTTGATTGATTATCAAGAGTTGGCATTCTATATATATTATATATTTTAAAATGAGTGTGTATAGAAATATAATATTAAGAATCAATTATCAGTGCTTAATTATTTCCAAATCGTATTTTTAAATATATCTGTAGAGGCAAAGACCGCTCCTTCAAGCAACGCTATATAAAATTTACGAAATATACATATTTTATTAAAGAATATTTGTATGATTATAGGTTAACTTTTTCTTCACACTTATTGATTAATTTAATTTGAATTAATTGGTGAGCCAAATCCCTTTAAAATAGACGCATTATATATGCTCTAATCATTTATTCAACTAAATGTCGTGGGCGAAATTCTGAAAAATTCATAAATCCCGTGTGGATCTAATGGAACCAAATCCCGCCATGGACTGAGGAGAGCCATTAGCCCGAATTGTCTTCAAGTGGACGTTTTGAAATATGTCATTTTGTGTCTTTTTCACCGATTGCAGATACTGTCAATAGATGTCGCATTGTCTTTGCTGTCATTTTGACGAAAAAAACAAACAATTTTTCATTTTATAGATCAATATCTCCCTCACGGGAATAATCAAGCACAGGAATAAATCCAACTATCCGTAGATTAACAAGGCTCCCTCACCCTTCTAATTTTCCAGAGCGTTCGGATAATCAGAATTCCCGTTTTTAAACGTTGTATGTAATTTTACTAAAATTTCAAAACATTTGAACGTTGAGAAGATACAATAGTAGAAAAGGTGTAAATTCAAACAAAGCAATTATAATAGTCCTAATATCCATATCTGTTATTTTATAAGAAATTTTTAAAGATACTATTCTGATCAAAAAGGTTTCGACACTTTGCTCATAGGTTAAAAAAAACTTTATTATACTACCAATTTCAAATTGTCCCCATCAAAGTAGTCCCCGTTGGTCGCGATGCACTCCAGCCAACTTTTTTTCAGTCGGCAAGACACCTCTGGTAGTCTGTTTTCGGGATCGCCTTCATGGCCTTCTTCGATTCCACTTTGATCTCTTCTATGCTCTGAAATTTCCGACCCTTTAACCTTTTTGAGCTTTCAAAAAAGGAAGAAGTCACAGGGGGCCAAATAGGGACTGTAGGGGGGTTGGGGGAACACAGAGGTTGAGTGGTCCTGCAGGAACTTCGAGATTTTGAGGGCTGTGTGCGCCGGCGCGTTATCGCGGTGCAGGATCCACGACTTGCTCCTCCACAGCTCCGGCCGTTTCTGCCTGATCGCTTCCCTCAATCGCCTCAAGACTCCCAGGTAGGAGTCAGCAGTTATTTTAGAGCCTTTCTGTTGAAATTCATGATGAACAATGCCCTGGTAGTCGAAGAACACCGTCAACATGACCTTGACTCTGCTGGGAGCCTTCCTCGCTTTCTTTGGTCTCGGCTCATTTTTGAAGCGCCACTCCGATGCCTGTTGGGTAGTTTCCGAATCAAAACCGTAAATCCATGTTTCGTCTCCAGTAATGACCCTCTCAGCAATTCGGGGTCTTCGGTTGTCGCTTCGAGACTGGCCGTTTCTTTCCGGGCGTTCTTTTGATCAAAAGTCAAATCTTTGGGAACGAGAACGGCGTTGAGTCTTCTCACTCCTAAAATGTCCTTCATTATCGATTGAGTCGACCCGAATGATATCCCTCCTTCTTCGGCGACCTCCCTGACAGTTATTCGTCGGTCTTCACGCACCAATTCCAACACCTTGTCCACCTTTTCAGGCGTGGTTGATGTGGACGGTCTCCCGGAACGTTCGTTGTTGGCGGTCTCTTCCCGACCCTCCTTGAGGCTGTACCACTCGAAAACTCGTCTTCGGCTCATGACGGCATCCCCGTAGGCTGTTTGCAACATCCAAAAAATTTCGGCACCCTTGAATTCGTTTTTCACACAGAACTTGATGCAAATTCGTTGATCCTCCATTTCGGTGACTAACGAAATCGTAGCACGGGCAAAATGGCTTCACTTCGAACAGCCGCTGCTCGCGCTGTATTGGCGCGTGATTTTTGAATATTGGCAGGTCTCCAAGCCAAGGGCGACCCTTGCGTTTGCCACAAACCGGGAGAAAATATATTGAATTTTCAGGATTTTTTGAGCAAAGTGTCGAAACTTTTTGATCAGAGTAGTAAGTTTATCAGTAAACCGTAAGATATAAATCTCATACACAGAAGGGAAATTTATATATAAATTATATAACTATTTAAAACTATAATTATATGATATTATATATAAATTATATAACTATTTAAAACTATAATTATATGATATTATATATATGTAATTATATATAAAGGATTAACACATGAAAAAACAATAGAAAAAAATAAAAGATAAGTGGGTCAGGTGTTGATATTTAAAATAAAGAAGGCATCTCCTGACCACAAGCACATGTGCTTTTTAGATGGCAGAGCGCCATCTAGTGGAGTAAAAATAAACTAAACGTTTATTTAGCTTACTCCGAGATATTTGGCCAAACCAATTTCTTGATAAATCAAGAAAAGCCATCCACGAACGCGTTTCGCGCTGTTGGCGCTCGTCAGCGTGGAGAAGGCTGTAACCATTGCGACCAAAAAGATTTTTTGGACCCAATGGCTTCCCGAGAAATCAAGAAATGGGTATTTAAGGCCAAAGTTGCGTAAAGACGCTTAACACATGAAAAAACAATAGAAAAAAATAAAAGATAAGTGGGTCAGGTGTTGATATTTAAAATAAAGAAGGCATCTCCTGACCACAAGCACATGTGCTTTTCTTGAATTCGTGGATGGCTTTTCTTGATTTATCAAGAAATTGGGTTGGCCAAATATCTCGGAGTAAGCTAAATAAACGTTTAGTTTATTTTTACTCCACTAGATGGCGCTCTGCCATCTAAAAAGCACATGTGCTTGTGGTCAGGAGATGCTTTCTTTATTTTAAATATAAAGGATTATATTATAAAATAATGGCTTCGATATTAATAGTATTATAGTTTTCTTTTTTTCTTATACTTAGTCAGTTTAAGCCGAAGTTAGTCATTTGCGAAGTGACATGGGTTCTTATGGCTATGAGCCTCATTGATACAAAGGGGGCTTTGATTTAACGGCATCGTAGGTATCGTGGCATATTGTTTATCACTAAAGGTGTGTTCAGTATTGTGACGATAAAACGAATGTTTTAATGGATTTTAAATGAATAGGTTCCCCATATTCTGATACATTAATACTATACTCCTGCAATCGTGAATTATATATATCACACGAAACGAAAATAAATTGGTTTGAAAAGAATAGGAAAACAATTCGTAGATCATTATAAATATTTGAACAAGGTTACAAATCTCGGCGTCTAATGTAAACATTCATATTAAGATAGTGTAACCACCACATGAAGGTAATTTATTCTTGGAGAGCAGAAGTAATTGCGTTAACATTTATTTATCTTCTTCGAGAGCACTGTTGAGGAAACTGAAATGAAAAGTTTAATTACGTAATATCTTCTACTTTAATGATACTCTCTCTCTCTCTAAAATAATTCCTTATTATAATGGGAAAAGTATCTTTCTTATTAACATAGTTTCCTTTATGTCTCAAAGAGGTCAAACAAAATTATAATTCTCTACATTTGAGACCACAATCCTTTATAAGTTTTTCTCATATCTTATATATTTTGAGTATATCTCAAAAGATAATTAAATAGTATTCATTTATTAGTCATAAAAAGAAAGCAACTTTATGGGGCTCTTCATTTCAGAGAAATGAATACGTAATGAATACATGTTAATAAAAAGTTTAAAAATATATGCACCACACTTTCTTCTATTTTTAAAGTCCTTCAGATTCAGTGTAAGAAGGTTTAATAAAACCTAACTGTAAATACGTTTATATCTTGAGAAACATATACCAATAATCAATCTAATAGATGGGAATATTTCCTGTATATATATTAAATAGGGCAAGAGGTTTCTGGAGATGTGAGTTTCTTCTCATTTTTATTACAATTTCAATTTTTGGGCATTACCGCCCTACTACAGAAGTACAAAAATGAACAATGATGAAACGCCAACAATTAATCTATTAAAATATAAATATATATTCATTACCACCTCCACTCTCCTAAATTATTTATATCTCATTTGTTAGTGAATATCTATATTCTAGCCATAGATTTGGCCCAGCCCATCTTGCCAGCAAAACACCTCTTTGGTAGATTGTGAAGATTCCATTAGATCCCGTGTGGATCTCATGGAATAAAGTCCGCCCTATAATGACGAGGGCCATTAGCCCGAAACCATGGTCTCTAGGTGGACGCTTCTCAGTTTGCCAAAGCTGGTGTTGTGGCTTTGTCACCGACCCGAGGCCGCTAGTTGCGGCGACGGTCAATAGATGGCGTCAGGTTTTTGACGTTTATTTTGACGGGAAAGGCGCCCTATGCTTCTATATATACATAAATATTGAAATCTATTTTAGAATAGTCATATATTGATTATTTGAGCAAGGGAAAATAACCTATTATACTTGCCCCTTTACCATTTTGTATGAAAGAATAACTCAACTTAACAGTAGACAATACTATTAATAAGTTTAAATATCGCGTAATATATTAAAATTTCAATAATATAAAATATATCTATATATATAAAAGGCCTTAGTACAATTAAATTAAACATTTAGAGTTTATTGTTTGTATATAATTAATATAATATATGATACATATCTATTTAAATATTCGCGCTGCTCTATCCATATATTGTACTCTAATCACCACAAATATAAAATCAGATTAAGCTTTTTGAAAGTTAGAATACGATATCAATAGAATAGATTTGTATTTAGCCATTTTACAATATCAATTTATTTTGTAATATAAAGTAAACAATTTCGAAACCTTTATATGTGAAAAGTAGTAGTACGTCAAATATTATCAATATACACAATTACCAAAACATTTATTTCTGATGTTCGTATTTTGATACATGTTGGCGTGCTATTAATTAGAATATAGACAAATAAAATGCAATATTTATATCGCAATATATTCCAATTTATTTAATGATTTGTGAAATTTACGTTTTTCGTTTATAAAAAGCTATTATAGTTAACTCCTAACAATATTATTTCTTATATTAAAGGATAATCTACATACAATCATTACCTCACGGGCATAGAGAAGCTCTTAAATGGACGTTTATATCTAACGTATTTTTGTCTGAATTGACTTCAGAGAGGTACATGGCCGATAATATTCTATATTTCTCTTAATATAAATATATACCAATTCAGTAAATGCATAAAATACATAAAGAGCCAATAAGAATTTAAATTATATGTGTTGAAATATAGGAGTTTAATTAAAATATTGTGAAGCACACGTCTCTCGAGTTACAAATCCTTAATTATACATAGTGTTTCTCGATATATAAGTTTCTGATTTTCCCATTTCAAAATGAGAGTTAGATTTCAAGCCTATATTTCCCATTAAAACCTCTTTTAATAAATAACCTCGAGCTGTTGGCAGCAATTACTTTCCGTGTGAAGTGAAAAGTAATTAAACCGTATTTATTGGATGAGAATTTTCGGAAATCTGCTCTAGAGCGGAGAATAGATCTTAATCATGGACTCAAGGTCGCAGCTTGTAAACAACTTTGAATGGCGGCTAATTACAAATCAAGCTGCTATTATACAACTTTGCTCGTTAGAGGTCTATTTGGTAAATGGGAGTATTTACAAAGGTTGGGCGAAAATAGCTTCAAATGTATTAGACTCGTTAAAGGCCTTTATCAACATTGAATTCTCTGAACCAGGAGTTTACTTAAAATGGTATATTTATATATGAGTGTTCCTTATATATATATACAATGGATATAAAGATAGTTTAAATTACCAACGGATAATTATATAAATTTAGCCTCTATATCTGTATGAATTTGTTCGAAGTGTATTTTAATCACCTTTCCAAAATATGGGAACTTTGTAAATAACCACTCACTACTTAAATTAGATTCGTCTTCTACGGATATATCCAAAACTACATAAAACTGATATATAAATGAATATATGTATGAAATATATGTAAAATATGAGCAATAAAATGTTCTTGTCATTTTATTATCTTTAAAATAAAGATGAACATTAAATGTTATAAGCCTTTATTAATCAAAATAATTTCTTTTTTCCACTAGAGCATTATTTTAAAGGTTCTTTCAGCTTGACGATGCCATACAAGTTGAATCTAATAAATTTGGAGGCAAAAATGTCGTTGAGTAGATAAATGTCTCAGTTTTTCATTATTTATGAGTATTCCCCATGAGTTTGGTTAGCCAGAAAAAAAGATAATGTAGAAATCCGTTGGCGGTTTGTGGAGTTTGTTAGAAGGTACACAACCTCCCAGTATAGTCTTGGTATGGTATCCCTGACGCCTCTTCCCACAATATGGTCTATCATTGTAGTGAAGAAACGGAACCCTTATGATTAAGCAATACTGGCCTTTTTACTTCAATTACTAGCGCAAACGTTCCAATATCTGAGATTACAGGTAATATATTATAGATTCATCATTTCGTAGTAGCTTGTAGTGAACCACTTTGCGATTAATCCACCAGATGCAGAGCATGATTCTACGAGAGGACGCGTGAAAGTGTGAAACACATTATCCTGTGGTCATAACCAATGGTAAGAATGCGCGCGCTTAGGAATGTCATAAAGGGCCTATTTTTCATAACAAGTTAGCACTTGATCATGGAAAAGACATTATAGAAATCAATGAAAACGGGTTTCCACTAGGTTTTTCACAATAGAGGCTTATAATTGTATATAAACAACTCATTTTCACTAATATTTTCCCTATATGATGCAGGTGTGAACTATGATTATCTCATTAGAAACTTGAAAGTGTTTCGTAAGCTTGCTGCATGTCTGACACTTTATTCCTCCTTTATGACTATATTGAAGGTTTCATCATTTAGCCTCTAAGGAACTTCATGGTCCATTACAAAGAAAAAAAAACTTCGGATCACAACCTGTTAAATCAATATCTTGCGGTACCTTAATTAAGAGCATCATCTCCAAAAGCTCGATGTATTCTTAATTTGACAATCGCGAAAGAGCTGCTTCAAAACCTCCTTGCCACTGCAAGCTTCAAGCTTTACTTGCTGCAAGAGCAGCATTTGTTTTATTTTGATTGATCTTACTTCCATTCTATAAGGGTTATTCATTTACATGAGGCAATTATTTATTTCTGATCTATGTTCTGTTTCAAATTTCAACTTTAAAAATGACAAGAACATTTTAGATGCATCAAATTAACATAATGAAATTTCTTTTCTGGAGTAAATATGAATATTTCAGAATATTTTATTCTATTAAAATGAGTACATATTTTTTTATTTTGGGAGGGATTTATAGAGCATATATTAACATATAATGAAACATTTAAAGGCTAGATAAACTTCCCCCACAGTCTGACCTAAACATTAAAACGTATCTCACATACAATTTAGTTTAATTAAGATTTCTTATTTCAATAATAGTCACAAAGTAAATATTGAAAATAAACTTCCACATTAAAATAATAGGAAAAATTAGTACAATTAACAAATTGCATGGATTAAAGTTTTAAAATATGATAAACGAATAATGCCCTATTTTCCAGTGTTTGTGATAACTCTTCTTCTTAATTATTCTATTAAAATATTTTAAAACTATAAACAGCGTTGTTTCATTTGGAAAATAGTATTCCCTAAAATGAATTTGGATGTGTGTAAAAAAATATATACAAAGGTGGTGTATACAGCACGTGTGCAGAGAGGCTGCGCTATGCGAAGTTCCAGCAATTAGGCGACGTAATCACTACGAGTGGATTCCCCTGGCGAGGATTCAAAGAAGGTTTTCCCGGGAGAACTGCGCGCCACTTGTCTCCGCCGTTTGGAACGTGGAAGTTTACCGCATAACGTCGTACGAACACTATATACCTTTCACTTACTTACTTCAGAGTTAACCTTTTTTACTTAGGGATTGGAAATGGTGCTTCCCAATATCAGACCTATAATTTGTGAAGCCATTTTACAGGAAGATATTTATTTTTACATATAAATATTAGAAAATAAGAGAGGTTATGTGTGTCTTGTGTGAGTGAATTCGATAAATATTTTAAATATATTAATATTATAAGAATATAAAATCAGTTTAAATTTGTAAATAATATTTTTATGACAAATTAAATGATTTCAGTCTTCGGTATTTTCTAATATCAGGTATTTGTGAACAAAGAGAGAGATAATCTTAATAAATATATATATATATTTCATATAAAACCTTTTAATAAGGATTACACTATTTATCATTATTCTCGAATTGATAGCTAGCCAAAATTCATCAAAATTCAAACATTTGTAAGAAATGTTTTGAAAACCTTTGTATCTTGCTCATTTTTGAGGTGCTATTTTGTTCATATATAAAGGTTTAAAACATATATATTTATATTTATAAAGTGTTCCAGAATATACATTCAATTTAATTTGAGTATTATTCTCGAAATAATTCATATGTATGTATGAACATGATATGTATATAAATTTATTTTATTGAGGAACTTTTGTTCTGATGAACTAGCTCTCGAAACCTTACCTTTAATCTGAATAAAGAAACCTTTGAAAAACCTTCTTAATGCTACAATGATGTTCTGAATAGAATTAATAAAATTATTTTTTAAAATATATGAATTTTCTAATATTTCCTTTTCAAGGGGGTTTATTTGATCGCATTATGCTTAAAATATGAAATTATTATTTTTGTAACCTTCTAGAGGGCACAAAGTAAATTTCTAGTTCAATATAAAAATGTTCCAGATGACTAAATATTTTAATAATTAATAATCTTTAAAAAAAAACGACTAAACGTCTTTAGCATAACAAACATTTATTTTTAAAATTAAAAGTTTTTATTTAAAAAAAAGAGAATGATATGAATCTAAATTTCTTCAATTTCTTTTCACAGATGGAGCGCTAATGTATCACATATATTTATTCTTATTATATTTTTTATATCACACAATTTTATACTAATTATCTAAACATAAAATAATATTACGTTAAATAAACTAATGAATGACGCTAAAATAATTATAGAATTCTAGTACTTTCAAATCAGTGGAGTATAATTTGATGTTAATCCCTAATATATTACTGTTTGACATCATGACATTCACAACAAATATTACTTGGTAATAATAATAACCTACGTACATGTCAAATATTAGTGCGAAATTGGGAAATTTAAAATAAAACAATTTTTCATTTTGCTCACATTATAAATTACAGGAAATGCATTATCTAAAATACACGTACATTCAGAAATGTTTTTGGAAAAGCGTTTAAATAAATAAAATGATATATGTCATTTTATTCCTCCCTCGCTTATGAATTATTCATAGATTAAAAAATCGATAAATATTATATCCGCCAGACTTTGCTAATCCATCAAAAATATTTTTTCTTTAAAATTAATATTTGCATCAAATATTTTACGTGTTACGTCTGCTTTAAAATATTCTGATTACCTCAACAGACAACGATAGAGAGAAAATAATTCTTTAATTTTGACGGTTCAATAAAATATATTTTGCAAAAATGAATATTTATATCCCTATATTTTCAAATCACGTGTAATATACAGAATATATATTTTATATAACTAGAATATAATATATATTAATAACAGCAATGTGTGTGAAATTGTTTGGTATTCAAAATACAGATATTTATGTAGATTGAGAAGAGATATAAATTGCTGCAGTTTTTAAAATAATAATAAACCTATTTTTGAACATATTCAAACTTTTCTTAGTAGTGTTTTACATAGTGCTACGTCTGAAGCACAAGATCGTTTGGTAAAATTGTGATCGGATATGCATTCAGTCTTTGAGATATTTTTACGCTTATATACACTGCGTGACATTGAAAATGGAACACCAAGAAATAGTGGCCAGAAAATTATGCAAATTTCAGGGTAGACGCGCCTAACCGAGTTATGCAAATGATGTAAAATGCGCAGCTCTCGTGCGCATATGGAGTAAGATATAAGGGAAGGAACTTGCAGAAAGGACAGTATTCGTGTCGTTATTTCTTCAAGGAAAATCATTGTAGAAATTTTGTTCTTGTGTCAAAAGACACGTGTAATAACAGATAATGCCAGGTCATCGTAAACGGAGGCAGTTCAAGCAGACAGACGCTTTTACGAGGGGCATGGTGATCGAACTGGAAAGGGCAGGTTGGTCCATACGTCAAATCGCAGCTGATACACACCTTGGTGCGTCCACGGTGCACCGGCTGCAGAGAAGATGGTTGGAACAAGGAAATGTGGCAATTTATAGGAATGTCGGTGCAATCAGAGTGACGTCAGCACGTGTGGATCGGCGTATCCTTCGACAAGCAGTGGCGGCCCCACAAGCCACTTGTACCGCCATCCTGCAACATGTGCAAGACACCCTAGATCATTCCATCTCGACCAGAACCATTTCCCGTCGATTGGTTGCTAATGGCTTGCACTCATGCCGTCCGCTAAGAAGACTGCTATTGACCCCACCGAATAGGCGCCAACGTTTGGAATGGTGCCGGGCTAGATCGACGTGGATGACGGAATGGCACAGGGTCGTGTTCTCAGATGAGTCGCGTTTCTGCTTGTCCAGTGAAAGTCGCCGTGTACGCGTGTGGCGTGACGTGGAGAAAGGTACAATCCGGCAGCAATTGTGGAACGCCCCACCGTGCGACAACGTGGAATCATGGTTTGGGGCGCAATCGCGTATGATTCCAGGTCACCTTTACTTCGTATTCAGGGCACTATGACGGCCCAACGATACGTTGATGATGTGCTGCGACCGGTGACACTCCCCTACCTTCAGGGGGTACCCAATGCCCTTTATCAGCAGGATTACGCCCGACCGCACACTGCTCGCATTAGCCAACAAGCTCTGCAAGATGTACAGATGCTTCCCTGGCCACCGTACTCTCCTGATCTCTCACCAATCGAGCACGCCTGGGACATCATTGGACGCCGTTTGCATGCCTTGCCACAGCCGCGTTCAGAAGACGAACTGTGGCAAATGGTTGAAAGGGAATGGAGAGCCATCCCTCAGGACGCCATCCGTACTCTGATTGACTCTCTACCTAGACGTGTTGCTGCGTGCATCGCCGTCCGCGGTGGTCCTACTTGCTACTAAGCCGACGCCGTTCTCGCTCTGTATTATGACTATCATTTTGAAATAAAGATCACTTATTGTTCGTCCCTGTCTCTCTCTGTCTGCCGAGTTTCATCACTTTCTAGCCACTATTTCTTGGTTTTCCATTTTCAATGTCACGCAGTGTATGTTCTATAATAGGTTGGTAAGCTTACAAAAACTTTATTGGGTTTATTCTTGCATGTCTATAGATATAATCGCGAATAATATAATAATTAAATAATATATAAATAATATATAATAATATAATAATAATAAATGCGCCTATATATCCCATTTTATAAAAAATATGTACGCCGCTCATTTGAATGAGAAAAGGTTATACTATATAATATTCAGAAAGAGAGCAATGTGACACACACATACATATTTCGGTTATAATAATAATAAATGTGCGAATATTCTTGCGGTTTTAGTCAAATATCGGATTTTAAAAGTATTTTTGGAAGCGCGTATTGTGTGTTTATTTCCGAGTTCGAGTTTCCATGTGGTAGTGTATATATTTGGGATACAAATATTCTCGTTTGTGTAAACATGAAGGCAATCTATGCTGTAGTTTCTGACCATATAAGGCCTTAGTATAGGCAGGTCTTTATCAAAGATCATGATGTACGTATGTTATAACATGACTTTATTAAAAGACTACCGGCGCACGCTAATTCAGCGGCAGTGGGACGATTCCTGAGCGCGGGTGTGTATGCGCTAGGAGGAAGAACTGCGTACTCAAATATGTATACATCAGTATGAATAGGTCGGCATTATATATTTGTTGCCAATAGGTGCGTGGGACCGCGTTAATGCGGCAGAGGTTATAACTCTGAGTACGCGGATGTGTGTTATATTGAGATATATTGTGTGCGTGTACATTATCGTTAGTGTGTATGACTATGAGTGCTCGAGTATATGTGCAGTAATTTGAAAGCCTGCGTGCGCATGTATTTATTAATGTCATTTTACGATCATATACGTATGCAGTAGTTGGCATAACAATTCCTACTCATTACGCTTATTGCAAAAGTCCAACCCCACCAGCGAGTGCAAGTAACCAAACGGGGCTCTGGCACATTTGTAAGTGTAAAGTCGAACTGCTTTTCACATGTGTAGACATGTGGTGCGCTTACAGTAAAAGTAGTCGTTAACTACCCACCTTGATTATCATGGCCTGTACCACATGTACTAGGGATAATTTTAAAATGCTTGTTGTAATACACTTATAGAATTTAGATGGAAAATTTGCCGGGAGGTTTTATTTGGGTATGTCACACGCTTGAGCATTAATATGAAAGCCTTTTTATGTCTCAGTTGTCGTGTGTGTCCATATTCGTTCAAATAAGAAAGATCCATCATCTGGATAAAGAAATAGTAATAGCCACAATATCTATTTTAGATCTTTAAAAATGAAATTGTTGAGATCAACTTCTACCATATATGAAAAATAACTCATATTTCATAAAAAGGTAACTGGATATTGATTATATATGACTTGTAACACTGCTGGTAACATCAGAAAGGTGTCTTACTTAATTCAATTCTATAAAATATCGCGAAAAAACGTTCAGACAGCCGGTTGGTGGACGTTTCAATATGAAGGAGTGGGTAACCTTGAATATATCGATAGCGAGCATAATCCCCACTTTGGGAAGATATTTTTAATTACCTTATTATGTAGATAGAGGTTTATATGAAGTTATCTCAAATTAAGAACTGCTTCAATAAAATTTATAGCTACAATTTAGAAATTAATTCTATTGCGCGTAATACGTATATGGAATATATATTCATATATTATAGATATATTCAGAAAGTGAGGACGCCCCCATACTAAGTTTCTAAATATTGATTAATAAAATTAAGTACAAAATGCTATCAACTTAGTTTTTATTTCAATATTCAAATCTGAATAATCAAATTAAGCCCCAATACCTATTAAAGACTACAATATTTGAACGCCCATTAAAACATAACATATTAAATTATCGCTCTAAAATAAGAGAGCGTAGGTTATGTACGACAATATTCCATCTACACCGAATGACAATATTTACCAAATATATTTCTTTGCTATAATCCCGATATCAATATATATGTGAATAAAATAATATTCAATATTTTTAGGAATATTTCCCTTCCAAGATATTCTCCCACCGAGAAATGGCAGAAAACAAACAAAGAAAGCCCCCATCATGGAAAGGTTCGGCAGTCCCAGCTTATGTTTTAGAAATTTAAGAGCTCAGTTTTCATGTCACGCGCTGGGTATTTTTCCGTCCATCGCTATTTTTCACCCGGATTGTTATTATAAGATATTTTTCTCGGTAAATTGATGGCCCCATTCACTGCTTGCTGCACTTGTTACTTTTCAACCTTTACCTCCTTAATAGACATTGTGATCTGCTCTTATTTAAATAACCGTATTTATCAATTATGTAAATCTCTCTTTGTCTCTCTGGTATCAGATTTTATATCACATTGAGATCAATTGTATCTCAATGCGACAAAAATGATATATATTATATACATTTTATCACATGAATTATCACATTTTAGAGGTTAAAATTCTCAAAGCGCTGAAACGGCACGCCATTCATATTGTCTCTTAATTTCTATTAAATATTATTAGTGTTTTAGAGAAATTAATCGTAAAACTAGCGAATTTTTAATTTCACTATTAAGATAAATCTGAAAATTTGGAATAATATATAAATTCACGTTTATTTTCTCCAATATATGAAAAAACAAAAACTATTTCTATAGACCAAAAACTGCAATGAATAGAAATCGAAAGGGAAGGGGGCGAGGGTGTGACATCGTTTATAAGTGCTGATTTCTGCCCGAGGTTTGGCCAGTTAGATCTCGAAACCGCTCCACATTTGTATCAGACTGATTTTTAACACTGCACTTGTTATAAAAAGCAATAAATGACTTTTCAAACAAAACTGCGAACAAATTCTTCTAGAGTCGTAGGGATATATATATATATATTTCTCGTATAGGTGGCGTTAAATTATTGATGGTTTTTAGAATATATGGGATGGAACAGAATTAATCAAACTTTCATCTTTCTCTCTTCTCGTATTCATCTCATTATTTTGTGCGAAAAAATAAATCTTGAAAACAACGGCAATTTCTCGAGTCAGAATTGATAATAAATCAGTTTTTTCTAGATTTCTCTATAGGATTTATCGCCTCTTAAGTATTTTCTTTTCACAGCTTGATCAAGTAAAAGAAAAAACAATTTCACAATTTACTCTAAAATGTAAAGACAACATATTCGAAATATGTTTTAATTGTGCAAAAAGAGCTTCCATTTTTCACAGCGAAATAGCTTGTTGAACAAAAAGAAGCAATTTAAGATCTCGTTAAGATCATCTTCCCTATATAAAAAATGATATTTAAAAACAACTCTCGTCTATTATATTGTTAATATAGCTCGGAGTAAACTGGAAGATTATAAATTAACATGAAAAGAGAGAAAAACTAGATAAACGCTCCTCACAAAAACTTCGTTAATCTCTTTAAGTAAAAACTTGTATCGCTAAATAAATTTATCTTACACTTAAATAACTTGCCAGGCTGCTAATAAATAAAGGAATTTAACAAAGTTGTCAAACATCCCGGGGAGAAGAAAAAAGTCGAGTGAAGATTCGGCCATAAATTTGAGCTGAGATCAATAGCGAGCGACATGCTGCTCGCGGCCAATAAATCAGTTTCTGTGGAAGAATCCGACTAATGCTGTCAATATTAGCCCAGTAGGATCTAATGGTCAGATTTGGTCGGATCTAATTGGTGGGTGGTCGATGTGTTTTCCCAGCGAGCCTATCACAACATCCTTCAATTAGATGGAATAATTTCACAATCCCCTCCGCCCTTCCCTACTGAATCCTTTATCGAGTTCAACATTGACCCAATCCCTCTTCGTCTCTTTAAAAAAAACCTCCAATACTGGATTCAAATATATAACTTTTCTCATTTGCTCACTATAAGGATTTCGAAGGAGGATATTATTTGAAAGCGAGTTGAAAATCATCTTTGGAGAATGTATGTGAGAATATATTCAGCATAAATGTGCAAAAAAGCCTTGAATTAAAAAATGAATATAACGGAAACCACCTCCCTAAACTTTACTATTCAAGCCGTATGGGTAATGACTTAAGACATTGTATCCAAGATAAGCTACTTGAATATTTGAAAACTAAATATATGAACATTTGTGAATTAAGGTTTCAGAAATTAATCATAATAAATATATACTGACCATGAAATCTATAATTCAGTGGTTATGAGTGTAACATTTTCTGTTTCACGAAAAAAGGCGTACCTGGATCTATGAAAGAAAATGTATAAGGACGAGTGGGTAACCCCTCGATTCCCGACAGCCATGATGTGGGATCGAATCCCGCATTAACATTTGTTTAATATGTGAATAACCTTTACACATTATTGCAAATAAACTACGTTGCTCTTTTCGAGCGGTACCTAATAAAGTAATTTTGGAACAAAGAAAAAAATTTATTTTTTCTCGAAAGATTGCTCTTTCTTTATCAAATCATTGAACATAATTGTTTTTTTATATAAATATATTTCGTGGATCGCCTTTAAACTCAAAATTTATATTTCAGCTATAATTTGTGTGCCGAATATTTTAAATATCGATGTAGGAAATTTTTATAACATTTTAAACTTTCTAAATACCAGGTAGAAAAACATGTTGATAATTGTGTTCTGTATATGTCCTATCCATACGTCATAATCCAGCCGAGGTTTCCCCTGGCGGCGGATACAAAGGAGATAACCGGGTGGCGCTGACGTCCAGATAAATGTCAACGGCTTCCGGCTCTACCACCAGATTTGGGTAGAGTTAGCCGGAGTGTTCCGCTTCTGAATTTCACTCTGGCAACATTTTGGAATAGGTCGTTCCACACCTCCTTCTGTAAATAAACACGTTTATGCAATATTCCTTCAAACTAAAATTGCCAATGTTATATTACTACAAATAACAAATTACTCAAACACATGTACAATTTACTTTATTAATTTAAAATTACCAAGAACCTCCGAGACCGTGAAGAGAACTTACATATATCGAAATGATAATGACAGTTTAAATTCATATCAATTGATTTATATCTCCTGGAAATTAATTAAACTATTAAAAAGATTTCCGGAGATGAGTTTCTTTTTATTTCAAATACCATCTCAAGGGCATCTCTGCCCTTCCACAGGAGATACTGATGCTAGCGGCGTTTTATTAATTGTAAATGTTCTCCTGTGGAACGGCAGAGATGCCCGAAATCTTGCGATGGTATTTGAAATAAACTCAGCTCCGGAAACCTTTTTCAATTGTACAGTTTAATCCATGCAAAGTATATAATTGAACGAGTATATATAGAAAATCATACCGTATCAAATAATGACTTATTTGAAATTGTTTATCAATGTATCCTATGATTTTATCGTAATTTCATTTTCCAAGACCTTTGGACTAAATATAAATGTTTGCTATAATTGGTCTTATAATTTTTCCCGATAATATTTACGAAATGTAATTGAATATGAAAAAAAGTATATATATAATAAAATATAAATTAGTAAACGTGTATATATATTTTTATAGATCATATCTATATTTATTATTTTTTTAAGTCATAATTTCGATATTAATTATATTATTAGATAGTATTTGTAATCCTATAAATGGAAGAGTCTTGTATGCAAATGGCTAAAATATTAATATCTTAATTCATTCAAATACCAACAACTAAAAGCCTTTATTAAGGGCACTCGTTCCTTACAGGATTTTCCCAGATTGGTGAACAGAAGTAAAATTGCAGTTATCTACAGAAAGTAGAGATGAAGATCGACCTTTCTTCAAGTTGGATCCATCATCTGGGCTGCGCCTATTGTCTGTGCTGTTTTCCATAATTTGTGAGAAACTAATGAATTAGGTTTGGCTTTTACTATTTTTTCTATTAGAACATATGTCGTCTTGTTTTCATAATTAATATTTATTAATATTTCGACGGAGAATTATGTTTGTCTTCCTCCAGTGACGGACAATGAAATATGTAATGTAGAAAGTCTAGGCCAAATTAGCTATTTCACCAATTTATTTTAGGTTTTTTTAGATTTCAGTAAAAAAAAAACGCGATTATTTTAAAATAGGGAAATAAAATTCATACTTGGGCAACACGGTTCTTTACAGTTATGGGTAAATCACCGTTGATGTAATATTCCGCAGTAGTTGATGTTTGAAAATTCTTATAATGTGAATATAGTACAAAATTTATTATTCTTGCATAATCTAACTGTATAAACTGGTCTATTCCAGTTCAAAAAACTAGAGGAATATTTCTTTTTAAGTATTGAGATCAGTACAGTCAACATAGTGTGTAACAAGCCACGAGAAACTGATGCTATTTAAAATCTCCATCACGTTTTTTACCAAACCGATATTTTGTTTTGCATAGATTTATATATCCCTTAAGTGCTTAGACAAATTCAAGATAGACTGTTGTGATCCATTTTTAGTATTCTATTCGTGAAAGAGTTTAAATGACATTTCTTGATGACGCCACTAACCTTGTAATATGGCCGCCCACTAGGCAGGCAGCCTGAATCTCCTTTTTTTTATTGGATGATATTTATTAATCGTCTAGAAAGAAATTTAGAACGATATTCGAAATAAATATAAGTCCAGGATTAACTAGTTCTTCCTGGCCCTAGAAATCAGAGGAATCCGAGTAGACTTCCTAGTTTGAAGATACTCCACGAGTGTTGGACAGATTTTAACGTTGAGCCTATCCAAATTTGTTCATTTAATTTAAAGTAACATTGAGCATTTTAACCTAAAAAATGTTCCGTTCATATTTTTATATTTCTTCTTTTGTAAATTGTATTTTCCATAATAAAATATATTAAAATTTAAATGTTCAGGTGGGGATTTATTAATGTTGCCTATCCACGAAAAGCTATATGGATGGACAATATCAAGAAAGAGATGGACGTACTAACTGCAGAGATGATATGTAACGGCTTACACATAAGGGAGAAGACTCCAATGGAAAAACGGTCGTCAATGCTTCATAGTACGATTAGATAAGATAGGAAATGTGCTATTTATCCCAATACATAACTGTCGCCATATTGGAACCGCCATTTTTATAACCAGAAATGTATTTGTCGTCTATACGAGTGAAACTGGAATATTTCACACCGTTTCTCAATCATAATAAACTATAATTATAGAACCATATTATCGAATATAAAAAACTCTTCTATGAGCATAATTACAATTTAGTAAAGATATACGTAAATCTTTTCACTCTATCCTTTTCAATATTTATGTAAATGAGGTTTTCCACTTGAGAGAAATTTATTTTATATTTTTATTATATTATAATGAAAATACATTGTTTTAGAATCACAATTTCATATATCTGCAATTTCTAAGACATATTCCTTAATTAAATGTCATTGTATGTTTATATATGCGTGTACAAAAATAAGATACCATTTACAATTCAAGTTGTTCTAAATAAACATTCATTTATAATATCAAATAATATAAAGGGGGGCAAGGATAAATTATAAATAAAAATAAAAGTAACTAGAATTTGTTCTACAAAATACCTGTGAATATTTACAATGTAAATAAGAAGAAATATCACTATATATTATTACCTAAAATAACCTTACAAAATTAATTTCAATTATTGGGTTTTATAAATGTATTCACGGATATAATTATATTTATTTTTAATGTGTGGGTGTTTTTCTTGTGATATGAATATAACGCACTCCTCTATACATGACAAAATTTGAACATGTTCATAGTTAAAAACATGTAAACTCTGTAAAGACCATGAACATATCAAAGAACATGACACCATACCAGTCTTTTGATCCTGCTTCAAATGAGTTCAAAGAAATAAAGATGGAAAAGCTTGAAAGATTCCTAATGGAAATGTTCTACCTATAAATAAGGGTCCATGTCCTGATATCTGAGCTTTATAAATATAAATCAGTATTCCTAAATAATGCCTTATTGGATATCCATTAAAATCATAATTGTGAAACAAAAACTCATTTATTTTCTGGGGAATTCTATTTTAGTGTATAGAGTTGAGGCGTTGACATTTTTCAAGTTTATTGTTCAGGAAGATTCCTTGCTCTTGAGATGAAATGATACAAAAATCTGTTTAATATATTTTTTATCCTGACCACATCAGCAATGAAGAAGGTGTACAGGGTAAGATAATTCTACTAGGAAGAGACCAGGAAATGACTACATAAATGAAATGTTCGGCTAGAAAGATAGATGGCCTTCTCTGAGAGATTAACTTTTGAACAAGGAGGATTGTTGAATTCTCGAGATTCCCTCAGAACCAAAATATGCCTAATACCTTCTTTTAAATCTGGATTTTTTATAAAAATAAACCGCCTAGAAAAACTGGGGGAAAGCGGCATCATAGAGAAACAGGCTAAATACTAAATATGAGCAAAATCAACAATATCTAGTGAAAAGCGCTTCTTTGGAACTGTCCCAGCGATGCTAAATAAACCCTGGGTTAACGCGACAATATAAATTATTATTAACAATATATGAATGAAATACGAATTATATGTTGGTGAAATTCATGCAATGATTCATGAGAAAACATTATAAAAGCAGCTACATTATTCATTTTGTCTCCTCTCTAATTGTAAATACGCTGCTGTATCTCCTCATAAGCAGAAATAAATATATTATAAAATAAAATATTTAATTTATATTTAAATATAAATATAATATATCTTATAACTCTATATATTCAATAGAAATATAATCACCCGAATAGGTTTTTGGCGGAAGATTTTGAAAGGTAAAATATTAGAGGTTATATATGAAATGGATTACAAGGGATCTGAAACAATTACATGTGGTAAATTGACTATAAGGAATAATGGAATACCCCAGATTGTATCGTTATAAACGTTACAAGATGTATAATATCTACAATATATATATAATATATGTTTGTGTGGATTAACATATTTATGACATAAATTAATGTTTCCGAATATTCGCATATTTACATTGATACGATGATAATATATGACATTAAATAATAATATCAAGACAGATATATTATTTAAGAGAATAAGTGATATATACACATGCACTTATTTATAGATAAATATAGATACAAACCATATATATAGTGGGTAATAATAACCAGAGGAATTAGGAACATACTAATTATTAATATCAAATCTGAGGTTCTAAAACAATAGTAAATAAACCATCTGCCTATGATACAAATGAAGATATTTCGGGAGAATTAGGGCGTTTTAATCGACAACAACATTTTAGAATCCGGAAAAGAATTGCTACCAAAACAATCGGCGGAAATCTTTTTTACAAGTTCCAGGGGAATCATCCTAACAACATTACATAACAATGAGTCGGGCTCGCAAAAACTGGTTGTCCTTTTTCCTTGACGCTAATTTAATTGATTAAATGTCAAAGAGGCCTTGACAACGGATTGAATTGTGCGCAGGGAATTGTGTGTTGCTACATTGGTTTTATTTAATATATCTCTTATGCCGCACGTAATCATTTCTCATCCTTACTTTTAAGAAGCATTAAATTGGTCTAAATAAGATTGCAATCTCCTCTGCTCGTGTCATTTTCAAAGATTTGTTCTTCAACTGGCAAAGTAGAGTTTCAATTTCTAAAAGGAAACAGGCGACTAAATCAACACGCTATTTATATGACAAATATGTACTATCATTTAATTGGTATAATATATATAACTATCTTTTTTAATGATATAGTATAATAATTGTGTGGATCTCTCTCAAAATATTTATATACATATTATAAAAGGATTTTTCTGTTGAATTTGGAATTCGAGATATAGAATTATTACTTGCTGATTATTTTGAGGAATGGATTTGGTATTTAAATGATAAGGCTTATTGAGTATATGTATTTTATGATATGGTATTGTTGTAGTCCTGGTAAATATAATAAAAATAATTTATATCAGAATTATCTTTAATTTTTCTGATGGAATATAAAATACAGAATTTGAGAAAGTACTACCTGATTTAAGGCGTAAGGAAGAAAATACTTATTTATATATGTACTAAAGACTTGAGCTGAGCCGGCCAACGGGAAACAACAACAACGAGTTCACATAAGAAATTCGGGGACATCTGGCGGTAGACTTAACAGAGTATTAATTTGTATATTACATATATACTTTTTTTATGAATATATAATTACAAACACACATTAATGTGAATTTTAGAGCTAGAATTACCAAGAGTCTACTTTATCATACTAAACTGAAGGAGAATTGAGAATTATTCTGTTTGAGAAATTCCTGACATTTTCCGCACAATATCTTACAAACGACAAGATAGTCAACTTATCTAGCTTCACTATCTTGCCACACACCCAGGTCAACACAACACACATTCCTATCTTTACGAACTATCTATTCCTTTCTGACCTGAATTGAAACTCTTTATAAAATTATATTCCAAAAATTATCATAGTTATAGAGAATTTCAATTCGGAGTTATTTAATATGAACGTTGAAAAAATAATTTCATTTTTTTCTATTAAAAGAATATTTAGTGAAATGAACAATAAAAATTCAAATTTCAACTAAGATATAGTCTGAAATTGATGACATTTTAGTTTAATGAGCTAGGAAATAGTTTCAATTTATATATATTGTATAGTCAGAAGAACAAAAAAGTTCAATTCATAGAGATATAAGTTTACTGAACGAGACGAAAATCTAGTTAGTAGTATCTAATATGGTTTAGTTCTAGATTGTCAGCGTATGTAGAGACTTTAACTTTTAAAATCGATAATTAATCATCATTGATAATCGATGCGAATATATCCCCGTATAATCAATGTTAAAATATCCTCGCGCAATTTTATCATATTTTACCATTACAAATTCAATTCGATCTCCTATCAAAATATCGAAAATATATATATATACCAATGATTAGTTGATTTCTTTTCCACCAGATGGCGCTCTGCCTTCTGAAAAGCACATGTCAGGATATGCCTTTTTCATTTTTAATATATATATATATAATATAATATATGGATTGATCTAATTTTAAACATAAATAAATATATTTACCAAAAGATTTGGACACGGAAACAAAAACCAAAAGATCTCCATTTTTCGGCTTTTATTAACACCAATAATAATTATAACATACTATATTAAAATATCACAATAAAATATTATTACAAAACAATAAAGATATATTATATAACGGAATGATTACATACAATATCTATTTAACATTATTTTTTTACATTAATTACTTTTTCTGAGTAATTCCGAAAGTAAAGGCCTTATAGCGTTATATTAATTTTCACTTCTTCTAGCCATAAATTTAATTAGCAACATTTAAGAATATTTGCTGCGGATTACTGTCAAAATTAACCTAATTACACTTTTAAATCTTTTTTCAACACTTAACATTTTCTTTTTAATGATTTTTTTTTATTTTGAAAAACATCTCACTAGAACTCATTTCTAAATTACTTTTAATTATATGTAAATAATAGATATTTGACTTTATTCTTGACTCTCTCTCTCTCTTTCAAAAAGTATATTTTTTTAGTAATTTAAATTTAAAATTAATGGAAATATTTATTAATATGAACAAACCTGTTTTTTTTTTAAAATAGCTTCAACTATTTTTCCTAATCCATAATCAATATTATTATACTTTATATATCATATCATTATATATAAAGACATTTATTCCATTTATATATGGTACTATTACAGCAGAATCGGTGAATTTGAAATATTTCAATTGAATCTTGAATTAAAAATGGTATGAAGATTGCTTCATCTTGATTACAACCTATATTAAAAACAAGATTATAAATAAAATAATAACCTTTTTGATTATTTAACAGTTATATGCATATCACAAACTAATATTTTCATTAATCGCATGGTTTAAATTCTTATATGGCTCGTGGAATTGTTGGGATTTATGAAAAGTGAGATGCTACTCAACATATGCAAATATTTGTATTATCACTCTGCAACTCAAGTTACTCATAATGTCCCCCAACCTTCTAACTACTTTCCCTTTCTCGGTTTATCAATCTCAAAATCTTTTTCCTTTCAATTCAACCAATAATGGATATTTCGACTTGTATTTGATATTCTACAAGGTATTCATAACTTATATTTTCTGACCAAGAAATTCACAGGACCACATTTTTAGTCTTAAAAAGGCTTGTGAATGCACCGACACATCATACTACAGAGTAGATCTTTTAGAGTAGATCTAGTAGATCCTTTACTAGGCAAATGATATTTATTCAACTTATATAATATTTTAAATACAGTATTAGAAGTGGTTTGGTAGAATGAATTAGTGAAACCACTGGGAGAGTTCACAACTGATGAGCCAAGCCCTCCCAATATTTTTTCATCACAGTAAATAGAGTATAAATTTTATTTAAATTTGAAAGAAAGTTTGCGTCTTAAGGTTTTCATTTTCTATATATAGATGGATATATAGACTCGTTATTGATTTATATTGATATAATATTCTGTTTATGTTACTAAATATAACATGACAGAAAATAGGTAAGTGAGAAAAATGTTATCTTCATGCATTTTCAACTCATTTTTTGGAAAAGATTGAAAGCGAGGAAGATCATGCTATTCTTAGCTCTAACCTCTCTCAGCGCATTATTTATATTTAAAATCAAATCAGAAATATATTTTGAAATTGATTCACCTGAATATTTCTATATCTTCAATTTCAATCTTTGAAATAAAGTAATAAGAATATTATATATATAGTGATATTATCTTCCTATTTTAGAAGAACGGGCGCGCTTAACATTTTAGGACCAGGCCAATTTCTTAAAACTTGGAATGTGTTCATCCTGATGAATATATTCTACTTCAAAAATATGCTTGAAACTTTAATATATATTGCTCCTTCCAAATTACTGGAAGAGTGTGAAAATGTCATATAATAAAGTCCTATCTCAGAGGAAGAGAAAATCTCTTTCTGGTACAAGTGACTGGTACTTGTAACTGATATGCAGCAACCGAAGGATGAGAAAAGCACGTCGTTGGATGGCACCTTGAGGAAAAGCGCCCTGCTCTGGAGAAACCGTGAGATGGGAATGGCGGCCAGACGAGGGAAGATCCAGTATGCAACGCGTAATGAATGTGCCCATCCAACGACGTAGCCAACCTGATCAGCACCACTGTTTCCTCCTAGACCCCTACTTTTATTCGCTGCGCGCGTTGTTCGCCACCTGACGTTGGCAGAATGCCCGAAGAGTAGTTGCATCGTCACAGGTGCTTATTGTGAGCTTGGCATGAGCAGCGGGCCAGCGCCAGCCATATCTCGAACACGCACTCTTACCAACCTTGAGGGAGCCCGAAGTAATGACGTGGCCTGGAACCTGCAGGAACCAACGGCTGGTAGGTTCAGTAGGGTGGGAGTGGGCATTACCCGGTAGTTCAGACCTAGGATGGAGGAGGCCTGATCCCATAGGTCAAGCAGCCGACGGCGACGGGGCATCATCCAGGAACCGTGAAAAGAGGACCATCCAGACTCCGAACGACGAGTAGGCGTTATTTTCTCCAGCTTTGCGCGCCGATTGAACCCCCTTGAAGCAAGCGATCGGGAGTTGGGACATAATGTCCAACAAGCCCACCGCACCAACGGACACAGAGTGTGCCAGTAGACCATCTCGGGAGCCAAGCAGCGCGATAGAGATTAAAAGTAAGGCACAAAAGATTTATTAAGGCACAAAAGAGAGAAAGAGAAATAGATATTAAATTTGTGAGGCAGAGAAGAGAAAGAGGGCTTGAGTATGTTGAAAAAAATGGAAGACAAAAGAGAGAGAGATATTAGGTTGATTAAAAAGAAACATTTTGCAATACACAAAAGAGAGAGAGAGATTGAGTTGGTTGAAAATGAAGATTTTGTAAGCCACAAAAGGGAGAGATTAAGTGGATTGAAAAGGAGGACTTTGTAAAACACAAAAAGGTGAAAGGGCCTGGTATTAGATATCTACGATTACAATGTTGTGAAATCAAATAGTTTTCTTCTGGTTTAAGAACAACTATGTGTCAAAAATAGTTAAGATAATTGGTTGACACCAATTAAAGAACAGGAAAATAATAACTGGTGGTTTGCTAGAGCAATTTAATAAAATAATTAAATAACATTTCCGTTCCCAATATTTGTCCAATTATTTGATGGCAGCCATGTGGAACGGACAGAAATAAATCGCCTGGGTAATGTTACCGTACGTAGGTTTGTTGCTACTGGGACACTGACAATTACACCATTGGAAACGGCTTCAATATTAGTTTGCAACGAGAGGCCTATTTTTGACTCTCGTCGTTGATACTGTGTTCTAATAGGAAGTGCTAGTTTTCTCAGGCTCCCGTTGTGATCATTGAAGTTATAATACACTTTAGTCTCTTTTGTGAATTCTAAATAGATGCTTACTAGGATTTTATAAAATTAATTCGTTTGTGACATAATAAAATAAAACATTTATAAATTTACAAATAGGATGTTCTTTAAAATGGAATATGAGGAAAGGCATTTTCCCACCATTATGAACAATACAATTCCTGAGTTTAGAATTTCTTTACAACTAAAAAAAAAACGATCGGTTTCTATATTTAATATAAATAAAGAATGGTATCGTTCTTTAAATTTGTATTTAAACTTTTACATCTTGGAGCAAACTTTGTTCCTAATCAATTCTTGAGAAAAATAAAAAAAAAAAGATCTGAAATGGACGATGGAGAGTGTAAATCTGAATATATGGCTATATATAAAGCCATTAAATAATCCAATCACCTTCGACTTCGAAGACACACTGAACAAAGGACGTAATAAGGACAATGTAAAATCATGCTTATTTATCAACTGCATATGAAAACCTTCTTTTCATATTTTCTTCATCAATCAAATAAGCACATTTACCTGTATACTATTTTTTTTTACTACATTAAGATACAATCATTGATAGTCTTTAATAGTATTTAATGTGCACCCAATCCTATGATAAATCAATCACTATCTAACTCTATATTACAGCCATTACTATATAATGACACTATAGCCTATATAAGTGAGAGGCATCATTTATTCATCAAAGAAGAGTAATCCCAAATGTATTTAGGGATTTTTTCCCTTCATTAGCGTGGCTTAATCTTAATCTCATAGAGCTCAATTGGATGATTTGGTGATTCGATTTCATCAGAAGGGGAAATTCCTGTCTTCGTGATTATGAAGTATAGGAATAGAGGAATGATAATTAAAGATACAATTGATAATTTCAATATTCGGAACAAGAAAACGTATGCTTGCTTGCTGCTTTAGGTAATTATTCAAAAGCATACAGTAGATAATTTTAAATATCTCTTTAACATGATTTGTTTTCCATGTGGGCCAATACCCTCATGAAAACTCTCCCTATCAAAACTTTATTTGTTATTTTACACACTACAATATACATGCACATTAAGATGAATAGCGGGCCTGAGAGTTCCTTATATATTGATTAAGGTGTTGCGGCGTTATCTTTCTCATTTCAGTACAAAATTCTGTTGTTGATTCCTGATAACCTTAGGCGCAGTTCGTCTTACACTGTAAAAAATGGTTTAGGTTCTGAAGTTATGATGGAAACGGATGTTGTACAACTACTAATAGAAGCACATTGGAATTCTTACTTATATTGTGTATTTTAGAAAATGTTTTAAGAATTTAGAATAGCTGGAATAGCAAGAAAATAAATATTATTAGATCCACAAAATTAGATAAAAACTATTTTATATATTGGATGATTTAAAGTATGTGATTGATATATTCTGGCCATGTTTTCTAATTTTAGAATCAAGTGAATATATACTACGCGAGAATTTTCAAGGAATATATCTTTTAGAGAGGAGAGAACACTTCCCTATATGGAAGGGAGAGAGAATAAATGAGAATAGGTTAAGTTGTATTTATAGAATGTACTGAATATATTTAAATAAGACAATACCTACATTTAGATGTTATATTAGGAATTTTTAAAAATATTTGACTGTCGAGATATTTTAATTTCTTATATTTTCTTTAATTCAGATCCAATAGATGTTTGTATTTCAATTTCGTAAACTGGTAAAAAATAAATATGGCATAAATATATTAAATAACTTTTAAATATTTGTTAATTTATATAAAAATATATATTTTTTTTCGAATATTCTCTCCAGTAAAATTCCTCTAGTAAAATAATTAGAGAATGATAATCTGCTCTTAAATAAATAAAATATAAACGTTTACTATATTTTTTATTTAAAGATTCAGCTATTTTTATATACCAAATAAAATTTCCCTCATTCGTAAATAATATTCAAAATATTTTATATTACCAACTTAAGGAAATAAATTATTTATTTTCCAATTCTTGTGTAAAAACATATATATAAAGGACATTTCCATTTTCACATTAACAAAAGAAGGGAAATACAATAATGTCGTGAGGAATAATAAATTGAATTTTAATACAAAGTGGATTTATCGAAGGCAAAGAGATAAAATCAGTTTAAACAACCAGCGCTTGACAATATAAATCCAGGGAATGATTGAAAAATGAAAGTGCTTGCCCAACAACTTCCGCTATAAAGAGATAAAAATTGTTTCAAGAATAGAACCTTTGTGTGCACATTAGTGCTACATTATTTAATATATCGTTATTTTTCACTCAAGTAAATTCAATAACGATGTAATTTACCATGAAGCCATTTCCATTTTTTCATAGAATTTATTTGTTTAGGGTTAATAGGTAGACATCTTTTGATGTAATAATATTGTGACGTAATATTCTTTGAGATCAACATTTAACTGTGAAATAGTTTCTACTAAATTAAACCTGTTGTTGAATAAAGGAGACATTTATAAGAGTTTTGAGATTTACTTATATTTCGGTTTTCGACCACTGCGAACCGGGTTCGATTCCCGCATTGGACACTTTTTCTGTTTAAAAAAAATGCTCCAATGGCCCCCGATTCTTGCGAAATTCCAACCCCACCAGCGAGTGCAAGTAACCAAACGGGGCTCTGGCACATTTGTAAGTGCAAAGTCGAACTGTTTTTCACATGTGTAGACATGTGGTGCGCTTACAGTAAAAGCAGTCGCTAACTACCCACCATGATTATCTTGGCCTGTACCACGTGTACTAGGGATAAGCAAAAGAAAAAACTTATATTCCGAGTGTCATATTAGACCTCTAAGTCAGTGACCTCTAAATGCGGAGCATATTTGGATAAATCCCCCTAATATCGATAACATGGCGTTGGAATCTGCCATTACTTTACCGAATTGGTACGTTCTTTTCTGACAATTTCTTCTTTTTTTTTTATCAAGTGATTATCGCCATTTCTTACATGTTGTGATTCTTGTATTGTCTTCAACCAATCAAATCTTGTGTATTTTCTTACAAATTGATGCTCTTTATTTTCCTTTCATTTAGTAATCAGTGTATTTTGTTTCATTTAGTAATCAGTGTATTTTATTTCATTTAGTAATCAGTGTATTTTATTTCATTTAGTAATCAGTGTATTTTGTTTCATTTAGTAATCAGTGTATTTTGTTTTATTTAGTAGTAATCAGTGTATTTTGTTTCATTTAGTAATCAGTGTATTTTATTTCATTTAGTGATCAGTGTATTATTATTTCATTTAGTAATCAGTGTATTTTATTTCATTTAGTAATCAGTGTATTTTATTTCATTCAGTAATCAGTGCATTTTATTTTCATTTAGTAATCAGTGTATTTTATTTCATTTAGTGATCAGTGTATTTTATTTTCATTTAGTAATCGGTGTATTTTATTTCATTTAGTAATCAGTGTATTTTATTTCATTTAGTGATCAGTGTATTTTATTTCATTTAGTGATTAGTGTATTTTATTTAATTTAGTGATCAGTGTATTTTATTTCATTTAGTGTAATCAGTGTATTTTATTTCATTTAGTGTGATCAGTGTATTTTATTTCATTTAGTGATCAGTGTATTTTATTTCATTTTGTAATCAGTGTATTTTATTTCATTTTGTAATCAGTGTATTTTATTTCATTTAGTGATCAGTGTATTTTATTTCATTTAGTAATCAGTGTATTTTGTTTCATTTAGTGATCAGTGTATTTTATTTCATTTAGTAATCAGTGTATTTTATTTCATTTAGTGATCAGTGTATTTTATTTCATTTAGTGATCAGTGTATTTTATTTCATTTAGTGTGATCAGTGTATTTTATTTCATTTAGTGATCAGTGAATTTTATTTCATTTAGTGATCAGTGTATTTTATTTCATTTAGTGATCAGTGTATTTTATTTCATTTAGTGTGATCAGTGTATTTTATTTCATTTAGTGATCAGTGTATTTTATTTCATTTAGTGTGATCAGTGTATTTTATTTCATTTAGATATTTTTGCTATTTTTTACTACCTAGCCAGTCATCCATGTTGTTGTTTTTTATTGTGTACATTAGGCTCCATATCTGAAGAAATGAAAAAAAATCAATTATTATTCTAGATGTGAAAACAAAACAGTGTTTTTATTATATTAATAAGAGGTGTATTTTATGATATTAAATTATTAATATATTTTGCTTTTTATTGTGTTTACATTAGGCTCCATATCTGCACGATAAGAGATGCCTTTTTCTTAATTTATGCACCTTATTCCAGTAAAATATCAGATTTGTACTATTTTTTTCATATTGTGTAGCGTTCTCACGCTATTCTGCCTTAACTACCCGTTTCATGATTTATCAGGATGCCTGAATGACCAGTTCTTTTGGTCGTTGAAGTACAGCTTGCACCACGCTGATGAGGGCCGACAGCCCGAAACGCGTCCGTTGTTAGCTTTTCTTGATTAATCAAGAATGGGTATTTGGCCAATTCTGGAATAATTAAAAAGCAACGAGAATAGTTTATAGTCATTCCGATAGATGGCGTAAGCCATCAGCAACTTTCAGTTGCACAATATGGAGATGCCTTTTTCTTAATATACATGTATATATATATAGTTGCACGAACATATTAAATTAAATGAGAATCTTATTAGTCTATCAGCACATATGCAATTTCATAAATATTTTATAATATAATCCCCACATACCCTGACTGATATTAAAGGTTTTTTTATATTTAAAATATAAAACAACGCACCGTCATTAATTAATGCTAAGAAATATATATTCTTTCCGCGCGGAAAAATGAAGTATTTCCAAAATAACCTCCTTCCAAAATTGTATAGTTTGGGATATTGTATGCTCTCCAAGTAAGTTTGCCAGAAGGTTGTAATACCTTGCTAGGTAACACAGGATAATTGTAATGCTATAATCCCTTTGTTCTCTAAAAGCCTATTGGCTCTCGAGCTCGAAAGCTTTTAGTGACTTCCTTTCGTTTTGGTTTAAAATATCTAACGGAGACGGGGTAAAGCACATTATCATATTAAATATGAATATATTTACAAATAATATTTTTATATCACAGACTATTTTATCCAAAAATTTAAATAATTCATTTATATTCTACATTAATATTGTATAAAAAAAGAAGGCAGGAGGAGAGAGAGAGACGAAGTAAATTTCATGTGTTTAACTTCATATTAAAAATATCCAATTTTATAATTTACTCTTGATATTTTAAAATAGTAAACATTTAACCCAATCCCATTATTTAAAAACATGAAAGGATCACACACACAAAATCTATTTTTAATTATCTCCAGTAAACATAATACAGATATGACAATCATGGTCGGCTCTAGTTGGCAATTGCTTTTACTGTAATTGTACCACATTGCCAACTATGAGCAAGGTGGTGCCATCGGTCGGGTACGGTGGTGTGAAATTTTATATTCTCATTCCAAGCTACTAAGCTCATTTTAAATTTCTAAAGATTAATACATATGACAAGTAATATTATAGTCTATAGAGTAATATTAGTAATTGATATTAATATTTGCATACTCTATTAATTAAATGATATTTTAATATTATTGAACGATAATTAACAATGTTTAAATTATGCTTTCAAAATAAACTGACAAGGTAAATGTAAATTCAGAAATAGTTTTAATGGTGATCAAAACCCAGCGCACAAAAGAGAGAGGTATCATTTTATAGAGCATCTATTTAAAACACCCTTTGATATTTGTGTAGAATTATGTACGTGAATTAACTATTGTTATGCTTAAAGCCCTATTTGATAAGGCTTCTCGTATATTCAAGTGTAGTGACAAATATTATAGGCTGAAGAGAGATTCCTAATTGTGTATTTGAGAAATCACACTTATGCTGAAATAATATTATATATATTGATCAAATATGACAGGACATCATGATTTTAAAAATATTTTGAAATTAAGGAAAAATATTTTCCATTTGGGAATTCACTGGAGCAAAATTTGAAATTATATTCGGCCAGCGTGTCTCCGGGGAGCCGAAGTAATGTATGAAAATTGTCAATTATGGAAATTGAGAAATGTTTGGTGGCTCGCGGCGGGCGATTACACCGCCTTGCGGTGATACCTCCGTGGACTGGCTGGCTCCGCTATATCGCTTATCTTCTGGCTGACTATTGGCTCCACTATATCGCCGTTCTTCTGGCTGGCTATTTACTCCGCTATATCACTGTTCTTTTGGCTGGCTATTGGCTACGCTATATCGCTGTTCTTCTGGCTGGCTATTGGCTCCGCTATATCACTTTTCTTCTGGCTGGCTATTGGCTCCGCTATATTACTGTACTTCTGGCTGGCTTTTGGCTCCGCTATATCACTTTTCTTCCGGCTAGCTATTGGCTCCGCTATATCACTGTACTTCTGGCTGGCTATTGGCTCCGCTATATCACTGTTCTTCTGGCTGTCTATTGGCTCCGCTATATCACTGTACTTCTGGCTGGCTATTGGCTCCGCTATATCACTTCTCTTCTTCACACCGGGTTATATTCATTTATTTTATTCCAAGTAATTGATGACTCCGCGAGTGGAACACTGTCCATGCTCCCGATATATCGCTGCTTCACTAATTCTTCTTCATACACCGCCTTATAAACACTGATGTTATTAGGTTATTTTAATCTATTTTTAAGCGAGGTTTCTGTATTGCCTAAATGTATTCATTAAATGCATTAAGACAATGCTTTTTTAGTTAAAATCGTTTGCAAATAACACGCAAATACTTAATAATGAATAAGCCACAGCACCCATATGTTGTTAAGTCATGGTAATCTCCCATAAATATCTTGATATATGTCAAGAAGACGTGTGTTCTATGCTTTGCGAATTTTATATGTTGTGATGTATGTGGTATGTTGTGTTTGTTACATTTTCTCAAGTGTCGGTTTTTAAATGTATTTTATTTGTCCTGTTATAATCCGTCTATTTTATGGGTGTTATAATTTTATAGCTATTGTGATGTGTGTTGAGATGAAGTTTTTTGTGATTATTCTTTCAGAATAATGCTAATATAATTAAGAGATATTTGAATCTATATCTCAATCTAATTGGTCAAAAACCCATGGTTTTCGAACTCTATCAAAAGAGTTTAAACCTATTATTCCTTACCTGCAATTGCATAGCTCGAAAAAACCAATATCTTGGGAAACATAAAATATAAAGTTACCCATCAAATTTCATCAATAAATATAGTTTTGATACCTTCCAAATATAAAGGCCTACGTAACTAGAGCAAAGGTTTTTGTTTCATATTATTTTGATAACAAGAATATATTTTGCACACACATATATTGCACACCCCCTTGCACACTAGGGATCAAAACTGTTTTTAGTAGCTAATAATCAATAGGACAGCTAATTTTGAAATATGATCACCAAATTTAATAAGAACACGAAATTATCATACCAACGCAGAGTACTCAATTAAATGGGAAATTCGATGCCACATTTGTGAGGAAAACAGTTAGATCAATGCAAATCAGAATTAGTTTACATATCAGAAATATTAGAACAAGGGAACAATGTTCAATGTTATAACAGCACTCTTCACAAACCGGGCACATTTTTATTATGTTAGAAGTAAAATGCTATTATTAAATTATTACACGAAAGTACTAAGGATTACTTCTGAATCCCCTGTTTCAAAAGAATACAATAGAATTAACAAGGGAATTGAGTCACCTGCAGAGTTTCGAGATACAAGAAACAAATAGTTTCCCCATACCTGTGCCAATGTGAAATAACAGATATTTGAAATATATGTTTGTATATATAACCTTCAATATATTATAATTATAAATATTATTTCAAAATTTGTAAACGCATATGATAATGGGTGTGTTTCTAATTACTTTTAATATTTTGAATTCAATTTGCCATTATGCACGTCCGCACGTGGGCAGGTAAAAATTGCAGAGTTATAAATATAGTCTGTATTTCTGCTATATAACTTTGAAAATATAGTAAAAAAGCACCACTTTGCTTGAAAGCTTAATTATTTCAAAAAAATATATATATATATAATAGTTTATTTTAATTAATTTCTATATAACTATTTAAATTTTACTTGATACATTGGAGACACCTTCTAGATCTGTTCTGTCATCAACCTAACGTCATTTTGACTAAACCTGGTAGCCTCGATAAAGAAACAAACAATAACCTACTGTTTCTAGATATAAATATTATCCGTTTTCTCCCATTCCCAAACACCCGTATATTATATAAGCTATCATTCTGCACTAACTATATAGAATTTTCTTCTATTGCTCTCTCAGTCACGAATAAAAGCGTAAAGGCCAAATTCCAAAAAAACAAATTCGTTCATACAAATTATTAATTTACAAACCTTTAAAACAAACTAGAAATCCAGAATATTCTATCTAATCTAAAACACTTGCGGATATCCTCAAGATTTATTTAAGACATGTTCACAAACATTATATTCAATAATTAGAAAAACAATAAAACTTATCATCTTTCCAATTGAAAGAAAATTGTCTACCTCATAGGATACATAGAATGCAGGCCGAAAAATGTAGGCGAGACTGAAAAAATGTAGACCCGAATATATATCACCTATACTAACATATAGGTGACACTGGCCAATCCTTCATATTATTCGATCCGAACACCCATCACTCAAACATCCCCAATAAATAACAAAGACTGATGATAGAATCCCTTCAATCAAGAGAAAATGTAACAGTATAAACAGAAGACTTGGACCTTCCACAATTCTACCTTACCCTGAACTCAAACTCAATGTCCCCTATTAGAGCCCGATGTCATAGAGGCAATCTCTCTGTAAAGGGACAGTGTCCTAAATTCTACAAATTATGAAGGATACGCAACAGGGGAATAATATTTAAGATCTTATTTTGTTACTAAATTATTTCTCAAGATAAGTCTTCATATCATTGAAACGAGGTTAAAGAGTTTGTTGTGTTAGGATTATTTTGTTTATCCTCCTGTCGAAGGCCTTTTATACACGAAAAACATAAAACTTTATTTAGCAGAAGAAGCTCAATCCTGCACGGATTATAATTTCACTTTAAATATCGTCCCAAAAGATTAAAATATTGAAAAAAACTTTATTTCTCTCATTCATATTTAATAGAAACTATATATTTCATCTCTAGGCTTCTCAAATGAGATAAAGAGACCATCCTATATCTGCAGTGCTCTGATAATGATGTTACAAAATTCTTTAAACTTTTGAAAACAGGTAATTCAATTTTGCAAGGCATTCCAACCTCTTAATTAAGTTTGGCGGCAGGCCTTCTAACCCGGAGATTACAATAAGGGCACTCGGGTCTGAAAGCTGTCTGCTGCTGGAGGCGTAGATCCTCCGTAGCGGCAGGTCTGCGACGTGGCAGCATTGATTGTACCACGGGGTCGGTAAACAGGGGCTAATTGGCCAACTTCGTCGGCTTCGCAATTACAACCCCGTGTCCTTAGGCGGCATTCTCTACTCATGTTCAAACATAATAAGCTTAAGAACTCCACAAACCTTGAAGACATTGAACAAACATTTATGTCAAATAAAACCCCCCATAGCTTGCCATCTATACATCGAATTTTGAACTACATTTAGTGCGAATATTTATTTTGGAAATAAAACATCTTTCTACTGCCCTCTCTCTCTTTAAACTGATAAGACGGCTAGGATATTTCACCACTGATGAGCCAAGCTCTTTCAATATTTTTATTGCAGAAAGGCACAGTAGTAAACTGTGTTCTATTCATTTAAACATTTGGGCTTAAAAAAACCAATTCCCATTATATATTATATTGATATTAGATGATTCCTAACGAGCTCTTGTATTTAACTTCACAGAAATTATATCATTTCTGAATCCCTATAGCTTATTTTAGTTCGACACTGGAGAGGGTAAAATATTTGTCGTGAAATTCGATTAAATAACTTGCTTAAGTGTCGTCCTTAAAGATTAATAATTTCACTCTCTATTTCTGGAATCTATCCTTAATCAAATTATTTTAAGATTTAAAAACACACGGTCTCTTTTTATGAAATATATAATTAACCCTGAACAAAAATTGACGATTAATAAAAACTCACTTTTCATACCTGAAATATATAATTAACCTGAACAAAATTTAGAATTCATAAAAACTTGCTCTCTATATTAGATCTATAATTAAACCGTTCAAAATAAGTCATTTATAAAATAGCTCTTTATATATGTGTGGAATCTATAATTAACATGATTAAAATAAGAATTTATAATGTTATTTTATTTTTTGAGAAAATTCATACCTGATGTTTAAAGCAGTATAACGAAAGAAAAAAAAAGCCAAAATAAGAAAGATGATACATTATCATCTATTATAACACTACTGCCATCTAACGGAGAATATTTCAACTAAATGAATAAATCATCATTTTTGATTGTTTAATCATATTATTATATGAACCCGAACATCTCAGTTATTTATTAGGAATCTTGAAATATGACCTTGAAGGGTGGTTTAGGTTAGATCTAGCGTGACGGCGACGAGGTCCGACATCGTGAAAGGTTGGGTATGATTGGTTTATCGAGGATTCTGTAAAGTAATCGAAAGTAAAATCAAGATTTATTTTATGTTTGTCCTAATAGATGGCGGTAGCAACATTTGTTCAAACGATCATAAAATGTCCTAATTTCAGATATAGATTTCGTCTTTGTAGGTTGTATTATTAACCGTTTACTATAGTTTTATAATATTCTCTTAGATATAAATCTTTTATATCCTATAATCCTAAGGTTTAAACCGTTAAAATATTTATTATGACGTATTAGAGTGTGAGAAGACTTATGGAGTTTTCGAAATGGGTGTCAAGTGTCTTAAGAAAACAGATTGCCTTGAGATTCCTTACCACATTCATAACACTCAGAGAAAACGCCAGATATTTTAACAATTGGGAGAATGATACAGATAAACAAACTCAGTTTAAAGTTTAGGAAAGGTTACTGTCGCAATCTGAAGGTTTCCGCGTTTCTCAATTTCCTTGTGAAACCTTATAGGGTCCACATAAATTCCAAGGGAGTTGGGAATAAATATAACCTCTTATACCCGTTACGTAACACCTCTTGTAGCAGTATAGACTCTCTCTTTCATTTGAATATTTTTCCCAACAATGTGTTTCCAATATTTAATTTTACCTTTGTGTACACGCGTAATGAATGAAGTAATATGTGTTTTAATTCATTTACATTATAGTCTATTGTTTCTAAGTTTACTCTCTCAGTTGAATTGACGTGAAGATCTCTATGCACAGACCCGTCTTTGCGTGTGTACGTGCGTGATTTTCTAAATTTGCACGCCACATTTTATGTGCATCCGCGTGAGAAGGTGTCGACTTTATGGGAAAACACGTGAGATGTATCAGGAATTTGTGTTTCAACAGTTGCCTATTTATAGTAAAAGTGCCTTCAGAGTAGTCTGTGCGACTATAAGGTGGCTATGAGAGTTTCAGTATGTGTGCGTGTGCAACGAATAGAGTATAAATCTGTGAAATAGAACTAGAATGTATATGTAGAAACAGCCTCAGTTATTCTTTGTATGTTTGGGGCGCGTATGTGAATGAATAAGCAGGTATTTGCCATTAAGAATTTTGAAAATATATAGTAGATTATATGAATCAAGATGATTTTATTCTAAAAGATAAGGATATTCCCTGAATGGCTTATATCTTGGCGTTTCTTAGCAAAGGATGTGTCTCTCCCAAGTTGAGAGTTTGAAACTCGTTATTTTTCTAACGGAACATAAAATGCATTCAGGGTTAGGTTGGACACGATAGAAGAAACAGAAGCGCTTTAAATGATTTTAGATTTAATGAAAATATTGAAATAAGGTGCAATGTTTGATTCAACCTCTATTTATAAAATGTGCCTAATTTGTCTATGTTATATATTTCAAAAATAGAAGCTATATATACTATACTATACTCTTTATTGTTCATTTATACATGTATTGTGTTCCTTTTACTAGCTCAGTGATTGGTACTCTGCCTGTGGTTCCAGTGACCTTTCATTGGTCCACGGGTCTTGCCCTCGAACAGGCCTTTCATACGTAACGCCTTTGATATCATCCAGTAGCCAACTGACCTGCAAGGCTGGATCCTCAGGGAGACCTGGACGACGCCGCCCTCGCCAATAGCATCGCTCGTCAAGGAGAGAATATGCCGGTTCTTTATGACTATGTATATAAGTGGTATCATTTAATATCATCCTCTTATTTTTGAATGAGAGGACTCTTCTCGTTGGAAAAAGCTCCTCGACTCTACAGAATTGTACATATTTTTCTCTTTTGATCATTTTGTTCTTTTTAATACCTCTAGCGTAAAGGCGACACTATTGTAAAATAGCGTTTTTTTTTCTTTTAAACTCCTTTTCGCATTTGACTGACTATTACAAAATAAAGTAATTTTTAATTAAAAATATTCCTTGAAACTAATATCAAAAACGTCACTACCTCATTTCAAATTGATCAACACATCTCTATTTGAAATCAATAAACTATAGCCAAGCTGTAGATACAATTCATCTTCTTTGATAAACTTTAAAGAGGCTAACCTGAACGGTCGCGATACATAGATTTGACATTTTTCTACTAATCAGTAAAACAACTTAATAATTCTTCATTTAGAAATAACAAATAGATATAACGGAATTTGTGTTGCACTTGGTCATTGCGTGCCCACCCGCTACATCGCACCAACGCGATGTACGCGCATATTAGCGCCATCTATGATCAAAATCAATAATTATTTCCTCATATTGATCCGTCATAGAACAAGTTTCTCTTTTCACCATTTATATAGGAAATTAAAAATCTCTCTTTTTCTCCATTAATAAAAGAAAATATGATTTTGAATATATCTTTTAAATAAGTATAAGACCATCTCTCTCTTTAATGTTAGTAAGAGTAAAGGTTTTTAGAGTGAAAATATAGCAAAATGTAGAAGTAAATTATTTCGAATTATTTGAGGGGTTATGTTAAAATATGAAATATAACACCTTTATATATTTATAAAATAAGAAAAGGCAATCTACCAAATTGGGCTTATAATTGATACACAAAATGGTTCCTCCTCATATTTGCACCCTAGATAAGTAATGTAGACGCTAAAATGATTATCTATAGAAATATTCGTATAAATTTTCAAAATCTAATAAAGAAAACAGGATTTGAAATGTTCAAATATCAGAACACGGAATATGGAGCTACCAAGAAGAAAACGTCTAGCAGAAGTTTCTATGCTCATATTTTGTGTTTCATCCTTAATGACTTGAATCTGGATCACTTTATATTTCACATTATCTGTCAGAATGCCTCATCTGGGAAGTTAGAAGACGACTCTACTGTCTAATTTTAATAACAAGAAGCATATTCGTACTTAACAATTCTTTGTTAATCATATAATGTTTTATTTAATATACGAAAATAAAAAGTCTGTTTCGTTTCTATGCATTTCAATAGATGGCATAATATATAACAACCATTCAATTTATAACTAAGAAGGTTTTATAATAAGTTAATTATCTAATATATATTTTTCTTTGTTATATTTATAGGAGGTATAAATAAATATCCAGTAGTGATGTTGATTTATGATGGAAAATATTTCACCAGCATTTCCTTTAGAGATACCAACGACCAAATAAGGTGAAGGTTGGATAACAAGATAGCTAGTCGAAAATTTTTAAATGTTCGAATAAGTCTTACGAGGGGGAAAATGCCTCATATCCTAAAAAATATCATATAGGACATTTGAAAATCTTAAATCATTTTGAATTCCCCTCCTTCCTATTATTGAAAGCTGCAATAGAACAATGTATTCAAAGTTACCAGGCAAAAATAGAGAATACTAAATTGTACCCTCGCTATAAGTATTTACACAGTTCATTCCGAATTGAAAACTATTTACTTATAGCAACTTTCCATTTCCAGTAAAACGCTATATGGCACAACAGAGAATACTATATTCGTTTTTCAAGGAAAACCATACAAATATTTTCAGTGAGGGTGATGGGATTTGTGATCTCTGCAAAGAAAATATGGAAACTGAACTATCTCATTATATCTATGAATGCCAAGATATTATCAAGGAGAGAAGGACATTCTTTTCAACGGTAGACACCAGCCAACTTAGGTCAATCCAAACGATGTTAACCAGTGCCCAAACAAGTAGACTAGTTGCTCAGGCCCTATATAATCTTTACAAGGCAGTAGGTGTAAAGAGGGAGAAAAGAGAACTCGGAAGCTATTGTTCTTACACCTCAGAATGATGACGAAACATCGAGGGGCCATCGTGTTGGTCGACGATGAGATTGCGGAGCTGGTGATATGGATGGCTGTGCTGGAATAAACCTCCTTTTTGTGTCTGGATGCGATATTTATGGCGAACTAAATAACTTAGTCCCTATTTCTGCTCCGCGCTTATGAAATTGAAGACTTGAGGCGATGGCGTCGACCTTTCATATTAAATCCTACTTTTCCTTATTACTAATAATTGTATATAGTTGCGGAACTACTGGTTTCCCGTGCTGCTCTTTTCCTGTTATTGCACCTTGTACGGAGAATCTGTTTAAGACTAACGTCTTAATAAAGGCTTTGTGTGGGTGTGTGTATTATTGAGAGCCCTAAAATTCGATCGACAACTCCTTTGTAGCAGCTACCGCAAAGAATTCTGAAAGCCCATAAATAACGCCAAGACATTTATTAGCATTAAATGTTTTCCATATTTATTTTATAATCATAATTGTATCTATCTATACGCAAAAATAAATATTGGTCAGAATTTCTCTTAATGAAAGAGTAGTTCTTTTGTTTAAATGGTTGCAAAAGATTATGCGCGTTCTAACAACCAATCACTCCTTAACTGACCTAGAGCAATTGGCACAGCACCAGATCTGAGGAACAGGGAATGTCAATCAGAATGAGATTTCAGACAATCTTCCAGTTAAGACACTACGTAATTAGACCGGCTCTTGGCCAATTCTGATGAGTTTATTTTGGGATCTAATTAAATCTCGAAGTCACTCTGGTTTGGAGTCTAACTCCAAACCCATGGTTTTCTAATAGGCCTTCCAAGTTATGTTATGCAAGTGTTTGTTACCTTCTCCCCGATTTGATTCTGCTAGCTATGAGGGAGAGCCTAATTAAGGGGCAGATTTCTCTACCCCTTTTTCGATCCAAAAGTGATCGCTTTTACTTCTTGGGATTGCCTTTCTTTCCCGACAAATTTCCATCATTCATTTTACATATTGCGTTTCCAAGTGTCTAGAATAGATAGTTTAACACACAACAACACATATACTTCTCTAATTTAACAAAGAACTTATATATTAGTATAATAGAAACATATTTTAAATATGTGATCTATTTAAATATAACATATGGGTCGGCCCAAAACATTTGTACATTGTGTAAATAAGCTTTTCTTTTTTTATTCTTACGCCTTAAGCCAGGCAGTACTTTTAACAAATTATGTTTATCCTAAAGCTCAATTAAAGCAATCTATTTCAAAACCATATTATTATTTTTATTTCAAAATTATTCAACCACGACTGCACCACCATAGCATAATCATCAAGATGATCCAAAACAGCAGAAATAATATCTTTTTTTTTTTTAAATATAATATATATAAATTCATTATATTTATTAATAACAATATGGGTTGCTAGATATTTAGCTTTATATATATAATGATAAATAAAAATACTAGAGAGAACCCCAAAAGTAATAAGAATTTCTTTATAAATAGCATGTCATTTTTCAAAGAGATAAACATTATCATATTTTAAAATACTTTCCATCACTACTAATGCTCTTGTCCAATCTTTCAGTTCAGTTTTGGAAGCACCTTTTATATTCGTCCTTTTGAAAAAATACGAGCGCCTTCGTTATATCAGCAATTTGCAAATATATCCTCATTCTAGAGAATAAGAATAAGCCCCCAAGAGCTATACCTGGCGTGTATATTTAGCGTTGGTCTAGTTAGTCAGGCTTGAACACGATGATTTTTCAATTCTTGGTGAGAGGTTTGTCACATATTTTGCTGCCACACTTCACGTGCCAAATTAATTCTCAGAATGCGCTCATAAACGTTAATGAAAGCAGGTATAAGTATATGAGTCCGCGTATTTCTTCAAGCTGATATGCCGATGTAGTTGTTCTCGGTTCGAGCCGTTGGCGACGCCCGGAACAGTACTGATGCAATTTTTAAACCGAGAAAACCATTCCTATATTTGAGTTTTTCTAAGAGAATGTTTTCACTGGAAGTCTTTTGCATCAGAGAGAAATAGTCATATTTTAGTGTAACCGTGGTGCCAAGATACCCACAAAGAACTGTCACAATGAACACATTCATCGTTGTCGGGAGACGCCACTGGGCATACTGACTCAAGAGAGGTCCCACAAAAGCTCCCTAGCGGCGCATCCTGGCACTACAAGTACTAGAGGTACAGCTTATAATTTCGGTTATTTTTTATCTCTTACTAGATATAAAATATGAATAATTTATATAAATTTTTATTAACGATGAGAATCATTCACATTTATATCAACCTGCATAAATAAGAAATATAGTGGCATTAGGTATTATCAACACCATATGAATGTGATTTTGTTGGCGATAATATTTGTCCCTTATTTCTTACGATCAAAATCCTTATAAATCTGAGAATTAAACTACTATAATCTTTGAATTTACAAATATAATTTTCAAACACATAATTTAATTTTCCATAGATATTATAATGCATAGATCTGGATAATAGAGAAATATATTTATCGGTGTTTCTCCAAGTTTAACATAGAAAATAGGATAAAGATTGGGGCATTTTCTTCCCCCCCTCTCTCTATTGAATATCTTTCAAAGAAAAGAAAGGATAGCTCGATTCAAAGAATTCTAAAATATAATTCAAAATATTTGTTTTATTTCAATTTCAGTGATAAAAAAAAGTTATCAATGCCTCTAGGTTGAGGTTTTACTCTTTGGAGAACTAAAAGAAATAATCAGTCTAAAATACAACATGTAAAGTGTGACTCCATGGCCTACTGTGTCCTAGAAAAACTTATCTTTATTGATGAGGATATTAAATCGAAGGTTTATAAAAAGAGGATCTTTTTCCAACAAGGTGACGATTTTTTCAGACACAATTTCTGCCAATGATAGGATGATAAATATTTTGGCGTAAATTCCAATATGATCTGTTACATTCTTTCAACTCGCAGAACACTAGGATTTTGAAGAGAAATAATATAATATAATTCCATTGCCGGAAACCAAACAAAAAGATATAAAAATTGCTATTCTCATATCTAAATTTGCCAACTACCTATAATATCTCAAAATCCATTCGATACTCTTGAGCGAACTCTCTTTTAGAAAAGATAATGTATCTGTGTTCAAATCTAAAAGCTTGAGGGATGAGTATTTTAGATTTGAACATTCTATTAAGGGATTAGCCTATTAATAATAATAATGTATCTGTATTTATATTAATGAATTAAGGACGTTGCAATGTTTGGACATAAACACACATCCAGAGGTTGCCACCCAAATATTAGAATTTCACATATTCAGATCAGAATCTACCAACATTGAGCACATTTATAAAATTATAGTCTTAACATATTTTCTCATTTTATATTTTGATAATTCGATAGATATGAATTTATATTATTATTTGATACCAAAACAAAATATATATATATATATACATATATAAATATAAATATTAAACAATAAAAAAGGTTTCCGGATATGAGTTTCTTTTTATTTAAACCGTCTCAAGCTTTTCTGGCATATCTGCCCTTCTACAGGAGAATATGTTATCCTATATCTCACATGTTCTCCTGTAGAAGGGCAGAGATGCCCGAAAACTTGAGACGGTTTAAATAAAAAGAAATTCATCGCCGGAAACCTTTTTAATTATTTAATTTTTATATTTGAAAATTTTGTTTGTTTGGTATCAATGTTTTAAATATTATTGGATCTTGATGGAAGAAATAGATAAGGTAACCTATTAACTACATTAAAATTTATTTAAACTCCGAATGAATAATAATCTTTTATCTTTTCAATATTCGTATGTATTTAAAGTGGCTCTCAATAGCTAACAAAGGCTAGCATTGTTGGGCCGTTTTATAAAGTAAAACCTATAGAAAATAGATCGATCAAATAAATTAAAATAAGCAGCCACCCCGTTAAGTGATAAGAGCGCAGTTTAATAGAGATTCGGCTTTGGTATTTTCAAAGAGTGAACATTGTTTCTTTAAAATAAAAGAAGAAATATAATAAAGTTTCTCGAATTGTTTATAAATTATTAATTTGTCAACTTTTAATAAAGCCCTATACAAAAAATAATCTTTAAATTATCTTTCAAGATAAAGGTTAATATAAGAGCCTTTTATTTTACCTTTATTGAGTAAAAAATGAAAATTTCTATAGGTATGTAAGAAATAATTATTTATAAATAATGTCTCAAATATATACTCACTTTGAAGTTAGCCAAAAGGCCCAGAAGCGATATACAGCATTACATATAAAAATATACTTATAAACGATAGACTTTATTTTCACTATAAATAAGAAATATTTTCCCATCATAATAGTCCATATAGACATGATATATATTGTAGATGTATAGGAGTCGTGTACTCGAGCCTGATGACGTGGCATAGTCTCCGATCTTATTCTTTGGTGCGTTTTGCACAAAATTTAAAATGGAGAGGTATTCAATGATATTCTATTTATGAAATAAATTCATCCAAATGGAAATATTGGAATATAAATATTGTACGGATCAAATTACAACCTTAGAATTTTCTAGAGAAGAAGGGGGCACACTCTTCAGAAATGTCAATTAAAGAATTGGTGTTAGAGAGGAGACAAGATTCAACATTATATTAAGAGCATTTAAAGTAAAATGCTTCCCTTCCATATATACCAATGATAAACTGCTCTTCTCGATATTTGAGTTTAGAGAGCTTATTAATATTTATATATGTAATAAATAAAATAAAGCATATACATTATTCCAAACATACTGATATTTCGTTCCTATCCATTTTAATATTTTTTAGCTCTTTGTGATTTGAATAATCGAACGGTGTTATTCTGCAGGGAATGTGCAGAGATAGATTATATATATATATATATATATATATATATATATATATAGGAGCTTCCAGCTTCTCGATTTAATGCTTACTATTGGTGGCGCCAAAACACTAGGAAACTATACAAAACTTATTTATTAGTGAAATAACACAAAATTTATTTTTTTACTCTAACCTATTGGAAATTTACGAAAATAGAATCTTCTGATCGTGAAAATTAAAGTGTCTGATAGTTTGCGCCAACTGCCTGAATAAATATCAACTTAACTGGAAAAATTAAAAACCAATGAATAGTTGATTTTTATTCCGAAAGATGGCGCAAGCCCTCATAACTTCTAAGTTATCGATCAGAAATAGCCTTTTTCCTGATATATTATCATTCTTCATTATTTGTGCACTGCCCTGCCTACTTTCTCTTATGGCATATTCAGGTTTTTTCACACTAATATGATTAGGTTAAATCAATCTTCAAATTACAATTAAAATGGCATATTCAAAATATATTAATATATAGTCTATTAATTTGGTTTATTTATATATTAAATACCATATGTATTGATAATTTATATATTTTAATATCTAATTGTAGAGGAACATTGAATTATATATATTTCTGAAATGTTTATTTCGAAATATAATATTTTTAATATATTCCTTCACAAATCATTTCATATCTTATTTTAAATACATTTTAAAACTACTTCTGAACATGGGTTTTATACCGTACGATAGTATAAAACATAATTAATATTATATGGAGTTCGTTTATACAAAATTAGTTTATATTCGAACTTTTCTATGATCTAAAATAATGTGTATTTTCCTTTTCTCAATCCTTAACATTGGCGAATATTGCGAAAATGAAACAATTTTATTTAATCTTTAATAAATAAAAATAACTTATAGGAACACAAACCTAAATAAATAACTTGGTAAAGAGAGTAATAATACCAAAGGAATTGAAGTAAAGCAAGATGTAATGCCCTGGTGGCTCCATTCCTAAATGCTACTTTACCCCGAGGTAGAAAATGCAAAATATTTTCGGCATAAATATTTATTTTCTAAAGAAATGGTCTTATTGAATTACATATTTCTAAAGGAATTTTGGAAATATTTTTTCAAGGCTTCACGCAAATCATTGATAAAAATATCTTTGGTATAAATATTGATCATTTTCTTTCTTATTTCTTAACAAAATATTCTACACATAACTTTATACACATGTGTAACTATGGCTTTAATACGAAATAGGAATATTTCGACATGTGAGGATTAGAGTAGAATATCGTATATTCTATTTTATAAGTACATAATAAATATATTTTAAATATATCAATATTATATTTAACATGCACATGACATTTAGGTGGTTATTTATATAAAGCCAAAGTACAATTTACTCTATATGTTTAAAAGATCTCTCCCTCTCCCTTTAAATAAACTACTTTAAGACTACAAATATTTAAATTATAAATGCAATAATATACTTTGTAACGATTGGAAAATGAAATAAAACTCCAACGTGGAGGAAGAAAGTTGGAAGAGAGATGGCGACACAGTAAGGGGCGCGATATTCAAGACCGAGGGAAAATCACGGGGAAATCTTTCTCTCTCTTTTGCTCCTTCGGAAGGCAGAATGGGGAGAAGTATCTCTCTCTCTCCATCGTCCCACAGGGGAGTTAGGCCTAGCTGCTCCCTGTCACTCAATCAATACTGTACTCACCGTCGGCAGGAACCGACATCATGTCACATGGCCGCAGTCCTCGCCCAGCTCCTCCAAGTCCTAGGGACGGACTGACAGCGCCGCTCCTCAGCGCATGCGCCCACCCTGCGCTCCTCTCAAATAATAAAAGTGCCCATTTTATTTCGCCCTTTGTGCCCCATTCTCACCCAACAATTAAAATCTCGGACCACATCCGTTCTTGTTCGGGGACTGCGTCTTTATTTTGGTGCTAGGAGATTGCCACAGAACTTCTCCGCGGTAAATTATAAAACACACCGGACGTCCCCGGTTTACCTCACCTACACTCCGACTTAACTTGTGATCATTTGTAAACTTATTATTGTTCTATTTTTATTTATAAAATTGATGGATAATTTATTTTCAATGCTGCGCGCTGAAAACGTTCAGTTTACACTTCACTGACTCGAACTAACATTGCATTCGGAGCTGTTTTTCTAGTTGAATCTAGAAACCTATTTGACCGAAACTAAGGAAAAACATAAATTAACTTTTAGTTGATATTTATACCGATATTCATGGCGCACGGGTTTCTTTAAATGTTCCTTTGGGAGGTCAAATATATTTATTTTATTAATATAAATCTATATACAGATATTTCATCAAAAAGTTCTCAATGCGAGATTAAGTACAATATGTCTCCAATTTAAAGATTAAATCGTTACTTTGTCTTTTAACAGCTTCAATACTGTAATATAATTAAGGAAATCTTTAAATGGCTTCGAAAATAAATTTATTCAAGTTAAGATATATTGTAACATTTACCGCATATTCGCCGGGCTTTAGTAAAAGTTATGCTGGACAAAGTTCGTTTGAATTGTAAAATGTATTAATCAATAAATAAAACCGAAAGTTCTCTAATTACTTGTGGAAAATCGTAATATGAGTTTGCTCTTTCTAAGAATCGTCCTAATAATTAAAAAAGCGATATACATTAATCAAATAATTGCAAAAAGTTTCTCTGTTAAATAAAAATGGCAAGCTTTCAAGCGTTAGCTCATCATCAGGCCAATTGTTTCGCAAATTCCTACAATATATTTATAGAGGTGTAGGAAGTATATTTACATATTTACACTTGAAAAAGGTTTGATGGATTCTCTGAGAAATAATTTAAATAAATATATACTAAAACTAATTTACTTATGACGGAATAAAATTTATAAAATATGCTATGCAAAAAATAATTGAAAACATGATTCATTTTTAACCACAAATAAAATATCAAAGAAATCCTTTGATGAATGGATGACCGATCGCAACTTAACTAGGTAAAGACTATGGATTCATCTTCGTGATGTGTGTTGATATTGCTGTGGTATGTCAATTCTTCGGTTTATACTGCTATTTTTATTTGAAATTAGTGATTCCAGAATGAGTATATTATATTTTGAAAATATGTTTTGAAAATAACATTTCACATCCTGTAGGTTAAATTGATGGCCGGTGGATTCTTCATACTGATATATTAATGATCTACTGTCGTGATATTTTACATTGCGGATGTGTGTGTTCTTTGATTCTGATGGCGACTGTTCGTCCGATTTCTCCTTTATATGAGGCAGGGCACTGTTGGCAGGATTATGAGTATATGGCGTTGTGCTAATTTCCAGGTTCTATTCTGTCATTAGATTTGGTGATAGGGTTTCTTATTATTTGACCTATGGACCGGGGGGTTCTGAATAAAAATCGAATTCCGAATTTATTTATAAAAAAATAACGCAATATATGTAGTAAAAATGATGTTTATCCCTGTGAAACATGTTACATTCACACAAATAAATACAGAATATAGACGATTTTAGACATAAATACAATAACTTTGGTTTTACGAGCCAGACGACGCAGATTTGAATCGGTCGAATGTTTTATTTTTCTATTTTGATGCGTCCTTTCAATCTTTGAAATAGAAGCCAGCAATATTTTGAATTGTAATTGTATTCTTTACTTCTATTTGTTTGTGTGTTAATATAGATAATATTATATATATTCTACCAATAATGTCATATTCATACATAGGATATCGAATATCTAATATTGAATTGAAACTTAAAATTTGCAACTATATGAATCTTCGTCAATATATGCTATATCTTACTATCCGACGAGTATTCTCAATTTTATAAGCATTTTTTATTCCAGTTTATAAACATATCAGCTATTATATTTTCTTAGCGTGTGTAAGTGTTTATTTTTGAACTGTTTTCTTGAACAATACTTCTATTTTACATTTTATTCTGGCCACTTTTATGTGCCTAATTGTATTCACCTTTATATTACTGTGTACTTGTTTACAAAATACCTTCGTATTTTGATGTCACATTGGAAGAGAAACACTTTACATTTACTTCTCATTTCCCTTGATATTTTGTTTTCACATGGTGAGAAAATCACTTTATATTTGCTTAATATTTCTTTCAATCAAAATAGATAGAATAGAATTATAAAAATAATAATGGGGGAACGTGCTTTTTACTATTTAAAAAAATAAGCATTTCCCTTTTCAAAAGACATATAATAGAAATATAAATAATATATTTATTCATATTAGAAAGAGAAAACTCAGAATAAATATTTTCGAAAGTAATGAGAGAACCTGCTGTTCTATTTATTGATTAATACATTTTACTATTTAAACGTACTTCGTCCAGCATAACTTTTACTAAATCCCGGCGAATATGCGGGGTGAATGTTACAATATATCTAAACGTAAATAAATATACCCTCCCAATGAGAGCGAATTATTATATTTTTTCATATAATTTCTCTTTATCTTCTTTTCTCACATCTTTAGAAACTCACTTCATATTCACTCCTAATTGCTAAAGATGTTTTGTTGTCAATTGAAAGTGAATCACTTCACTGTTTCTCTTAATTTATCTTCTTCTTTCAATCTCACATTAATATTCATTTCTATTTATATTTGGCTCTGGTACTGAATGAATATATAGAAATGGGTATAACATATATTTATTGCAATGTTACTTTTTTCATGAGATAATTTGATTGCCTTTATAAACACTGTCACAAAAAAACCATTGATCTCTTCGTATGTATTGTATATGCGTGTGTTCTTTTATATCATGAAATTATCAATTATGTTATCAATAAAAGTATATATTATTATATGAAATTTCTCTATACAATAATACTTGTAAAGTACAAACAGTGAGGGTATTTGATAATCTGCTCAAATTATTTTAATATTTGATGAAAACCAGAACGATTTAAATTCTAAGTAATAGATTGTATAATGCTCTCCTTTTTCTTCAATTATAATTTTTCATTTTTCAGAATTGATATAATGTTTTATAAATAACATTTAGGAGTGGAATTTATGGAGGTAATGGCTTATATTTGAGTCTCTAGAAAAATAATTCAAATATTAAAATAAATGAAATATTTAACCAAACTGTTATCCATATTATAGAGATAGAATGGAAATATAAAAATAATTATGAATAGAAAAGAAGTAAATACATCATTATCCAATTTAATCTGAGGCCTCGCAATTAACTTGTTCCAGCGGGTTCCAGCTTTCGGGATTGCTGTAAAAGGCTTTGGGTTGGTAGTGTGAGGCCACTTTCATATTCAGTATTTGAGAAAGTTCCGAAATCTCAAAGCTTTCTTGAGAGGCCCAAATAGGTGAATATCTGAGAGAGTGAAGTTTGGACTGAAGGGAAGTTGGTAGAGTAACAGAATTTATAACTTGAGGATACTAGGGACGGTATGACCAATCATGTACAGCTGGGCGTTGTCATGACAACACTTTCCTCGACAGTAGACTTCGTCGTTTGATTCGAGTGGGTGCCTGGTCAAAATTTCAATTATATCGCTCTGATATTTTAGGTTCTCGTGTCCAAGTATTTCAATCCTTTCCATACATTCTACCACAGAAGTAAATCAATTCGCATTATTTTATTTGGTGCGTTTCTAACGCTGTCAAACTCGCAGAAGCATGGCGCAATAGCGGTGACATCTCTCAGGTGGTTCACTTAAGTACGATTTTAGCATATGTTCTTACAGATAGCGTCTGAGAACAGTGACAGCCTGAGCTGGCGAGAGTGTAGATACATTTTGACTCACTTATATGAATACTAATAAGACTAATGATTCAATAAAATAATCCCTTGAATTAATATATTAAAATAAAAACATAAAACTTTCAGGGAAAAGTTTCTTTTAAAATATTTTTTATTTAAAAAAATACCTCGAGCTTTCGGGCAAGTACGCCCTTCTACGGGAGAAAATGCTTTATATGAATAAAAGTGAATGGACTTTATTTAATTTTAAATCATATTTTATTGGCGTATTATTCATATAAAGCATTTTCTCCCGTAGAAGGGCGTACTTGCCCGAAAGCTCGAGGTATTTTTTAAATAAAAAATATTTTAAAAGAAACTTTTCCCTGGAAGTTTTTTGTTTTTATTTTAATATAAGACTAATGATGTAAATAGAAGTAAAGAACTTGAAAATTTGTAAAACCAATAGTCATAATGGTTTCTATGTATCATTAAAATGAATGTATTTCATCTAAATGTAATAATCAAAATAAATTTAAGTATTTATACTGTTTTCATAATGAATTAACTCAGTTATTTTTATAGTTTTGGGGGAGGAAGATATTCATTTGTTAGAAGGCACCTCTCCATCTCAAAAATGCAATGGAACAATGCATTTTGTTGATCTTCTCTATGCGTAGCGCAGGTGGCGGAGATGAAAGAAAATGGAACAAAGCAAGTTTTTGATAATTCAAATAAAAAAACCAACTTGTATACAATGGCCTCGGGCCATGGCCCTCATCAGAACAGGAACGGTTCATATTTTATAACTTTTAACTTGCTAAATAGGTATATTGTGTTCTAGCACATTATTCAATATCCAAACTTTTAGGCGGCTTTAAATATATAACGTATGTATATATTTTTTATTTTAGCTCTTATACGTTTTATCTATTTTTAACAAATCTGGCAGAAACTTTAATGATATACAGAGGTAACAATGTACTAGAGCGCCATCTGTTATCAAATTATAAAACTATTTTAGAGGCGTAATATTCTTTTTAAAATAAAACAATTTCTACTGTCCTTACTGCGATGGAAAAATTAAAGGGAGGGCCTGGCTCATCAGTGGTGAACCCTCCCAGCGGTTTCGCCAGTTTAATCTACCATACCGCTGTTATATTGCATTTTTGGAACTTCCTTTTATAGGTGACTATTGTAAGACTCTTGGAATGGGTATTTTAGAAGAACTATGGACATAAGCTTTTAGGACAGCAGAATTAAATATAATTATAAATATATAATATGCTTCGAGCAATCGCTCTTCCGCAAATATCAAATTGTGTCATTTATTAGAACAATGATGTTACAATGTACTAGAGCGCCATCTGTTATCAAATTATAAAACTATTTTAGAGGCGTAATATTCTTTTTAAAATAAAACAATTTCTACTGTCCTTACTGCGATGGAAAAATTAATTTATAATTTGATAACAGATGGCGCTCTAGTACATTGTAACATCATTGTTCTAATAAATGACACAATTTGATATTTGCGGAAGAGCGATTGCTCGAAGCATATTATATATTTATAATTATATTTAATTCTGCTGTCCTAAAAGCTTATGTCCATAGTTCTTCTAAAATACCCATTCCAAGAGTCTTACAACAGTCACCTATAAAAGGAAGTTCCAAAAATGCAATATAACAGCGGTATGGTAGATTAAACTGGCGAAACCGCTGGGAGGGTTCACCACTGATGAGCCAGGCCCTCCCTTTAATTTTTCCATCGCAGTAAGGACAGTAGAAATTGTTTTATTTTAAAAAGAATATTACGCCTCTAAAATAGTTTTATAATACAGAGGTAAGCTTGAACGAAGTATTTGTCAAATTTTTATCCGAGGAAAATTCAAATTAACCAAATATTGGCCTTATTACTTTTGGGTTAACCATAATGTGATGATAATGTTGCTGAATCTCATTTTTTATGGGCAAAAACATAAATATTTCGGGGAAACATTCACTTGTACAGAACACGAGCGAAGCCAGACCATCATTTATAATGAGAAGACACAGGGTTCTTTGAACGACGCATTCATTCACGCATAACACGGTCGAAGCCAGGGGTCATTATATTCATATAAATAATGTTGAAAGGCCACTTTTATACGCTTAGATTGAAGCTAATGAAAAATAATAAATTTAACAAGTAAGCGTTGAGATAAAGGTTAATTGTGAAATATAAAAGCAATACAAAGCTTAACAAAAAAAACAATAAGTAAATTACATATTTTGTATTATAAAAATTTTGTCTAGAAGTGAATCGACCCTATTATTTGAAAATAGTCAAATATCAGACTAATTTAGTTATTTTTCAGGGTATAAAATTTGATGCCAATCTTGCTGCATTATACTTGCTAATAGTGCATGCTTATATAATAATACTAGGCATTACGTTTTACGAACATGTATAGACCGTATAGACCACCAAAGAACTTCAAAGAAATGTTAAACTTTTGTGTTATAAAACAAAACGTGTGAGACTATATTTTCATTAATGGATTTTTACTTTACCGATAAAATCGATTTATACGAAATTTACTATGTCATAAATTTTTCAACTTGCTCACTCGCGAAGACAATTCAATTATTTGTAATATTTTATAAATAATATAACTATGAAGATTAAAATATATGTATAAGTAGCCGAATGAACAAGGCAAAGCCAAGTTTTACCCGTGTTAATTTTTACCTGAGTGTATATGCATAAAATTTATATAATTGTAACAAATATTATTTTACACTTAAAACAGATTTATTAATTTTATGCATATACACTCAGGTAAATATTAACAAATTAAAAAATTAAAAAGGCATATATGGATCAAAATATCATTTATTTTACCAATATTTCAGTTGGCTGAACGCCAACCTTTTATTTTTCAGCCAACTGAAATATTGGTAAAAATAAATTATATTTTGATCCAATATATGCCTTTTTATTTAATGATTTATTTATGGATTGCTCTATTTTCAATATTATATATATGTACTCTGCTTCGCCTGGGTTCTCCCTTAGTTAATGTTTGACAACGAATAATGCTTCAACAGATATTTTCTATAAATATTAAATATTATATTATTATATTTATTTTATCATTCCAAAAAAAAAACACAAAATGATAATATATATCCTTATATCTATAAAAATTAAATCCAAAATCCATGTTTGTTATCGCATTGCGCAAAATCTACAGAATCAATCATTATGAAGTTTCGCATGTAGGTAGCTGAAGATTTCGTATAACATATAGGCTATTGAAAAAACTAAAAAGGTTAATGTGCTTTTTTAAATAATGTAAAACAAGCATGTCAAACTCAAATCCTAACACGGGCCAAATAAAAAAGTAATAAGATTATGTGGGCCGCAAAAAGAGAAAACAAGTAATTAAATTTTTATAGTAACATTTATGTAGGTTTATTTAAAAAAATACTAATAAGAGGTTCGTTATTAATAAATAAATTATGTATAATTACAATTTTTAAAAATTAGGGTACAAATTTTTATTAATTTTTTTTTTAATTTATAAAAAAAAAAAAATATTAAAATATATTGTCTGGTGGGCCGCAAATTTATTCGTTGTGGGCCGCATGAGGCCCGCGAGCCGCGAGTTTGACATGCCTGATGTAAAACCAAAGAGCGTTAGTTCCAGCCTTTACCACTTGGCGGCGCAATGGTCGCGACGATAAATGAATTTGATTGGTTAATAATTTTACATGTATTTTGTTTACACGATGAATGTTTTTTAAAAGGTATGATTATATATATATATATATATATATATATATATAATATGTTATGAATATTTTTTTCGTTTGTGTGTTGAAAAAGATAGAGAATTGAAGGTGCAGTCGTGAAAAATAGGAAATAAATTATTTACTTATATATATATATATATCAAGAAGTTTTTATTTTGAATTACTTGCAGTAAATTACACATAAAATTATTTATCACAGCAATATAGAATTTATAAAATGATTTCTATAATCGTGATTTAAAAAATAGGTAGGTTCAACTATACATATTTACAACAATAATTAAAGTGGTATATTCTAAATCTATGGTAAAAAAATGTAGAACAGTCAATGAATGAAAAATAAAATATATGTTTTTAAAAAAATAAAATATTTGCATTTGAGATTATATTTATTTATTTATTTAACAGTTGGGAGAGACACGCCATATCCACAATTTGGATAATTGCGTGTATATTTTAAATTATATACAATTAATACAATTGAACATTGGAAATCATTAAAATTAAACGTTCGATGTCAATAAGTAATTATAAGTATTATTGCAAGCAGCTTGTTTTGTATTAGTCAGGTAAAGTTGGTTTTCTTCCCTTAGATCAGAAGTTAATGGACAGTTTATCAGAAGGTGTTCAGGGGTTTGTTGTTCGTTTCCACAAGTGCATGCAGGTGAACCAATTTTGCCAATTCTAAACAAATATGTGTTGAAGTCACCATGTCCAGTAAAAAATTGAACGTTATAGAAGTTGGGTTGAACATAGTTAGGAATTCTTGAAGTATCAAAGAATCCCTTGAAATTATCATTGGCACCTCCATAGTATTCCTCAAATTTCTGGTTTATAAAATTTGATATAATTTTTCTTTTAGTTGGATCTGATTTTTTGTATCCAATATTTATTTTTAGTATATTTGTTTCAATAAAATCCGTGAGCTTTGGTGTTCTAGCAACAATGTAGTACAGTTTGAAGATGTTGAATTATAAACCTGTGTACTATAATATATATATGTAATATTGTCGCAAATGTCGACGTATGGATAAGCTGGCAGTCGTGTACGTGAGGTGAGTGTTGATGTTCTTCCCATACGCGGACCACAAGAAGCAGAGGCAGGGCTAGGTGTTAGCACCGAGAGTGATCGGGAACAGCCTACGGGACAGAGGTAGAGGCCATGACACAAACTTGGATGCTTATCCCCGAGACGTGGAGCGAGAGAGTCTGAGAGAGAGAAGCCTTCTGCCGAGAGAGACCCTAGAACCATCTGCTGACCCCCTGCCAAACCTGTCCTGTTTACAGGGGGGTCGTCTATAAGAATGTCCCTCGGGACTCCACATGGGCTTGGCGTTGCCTTTTCCTCCCCTCTGTCCCTGCCACCAGCTGACCGAACACTCTTTGGATCTTTATTTTGACGTCAACATTTTTAGTTTTACATACAAGAAGGCTTAAATACAAATATTTCATATACAAAATATGGGGTGGGAGTAAATAGAAACGGTGTACATTTTAAAAGAAGGGTAGGATCTTTTAAGTAATTGGCTCTAACTAATTAGAAGATATGTGACATATACTAAAAGTGTCATACAGTTTAAAATATACTATATATATATATATATATATATATTAAACTCTTTGGAAATAATATTTATCGATAGTTAACAAATTTATATGCCCCCGGATCTGGGTTAATTAAAACTGTATTGTGAAATTTCGCACAAGGTAGCTTAGGTTTTCGTTTAGCATTTAGACTAAAAGTGCAAAAATTGCATATCGAATAATTTTTTCCCTTTTTAGAAGGTAAAATTCTATTTAGTTATTTAGTAATATTTTTAAAATTAAATTAATTGGAAATATTCTTATTCTTATCTTTCTGTGACGAAGCAAAATTTGCATCGTTTAATTTTAATTAGTGTAAATATAACGATCTACATTTGTTAAGCTAAGGTTTACTATTTGATTCTCATAAGGAATATTCATATTTTAAGACAAATTGAGATTTAGAACAGTGTATTCTATATATTTTTTCTTTCTTATATTTAGAGTAAGTATAAATTTTATTAAAGTTGCAAAAATTATATTTATTGAAAAAAAGTATGTGTTTCTATATAACTTGCCACATATATTTTACTATATGTTTGTTCCATGTAATATGCTTATGCTCTAATAGCATTTATATTGTAAGCAGCAGCTGTGCATTTTCAGTAAATGCCTTTTTTAAGGGTAGGGTCAATTTTTTTTGCTGTCATTTGTTTAGGTAGGGTTTATATTTATCTCTGCTTCATAATATATAACTGCTCATATATATATATACTAGCCGACTGGAACCGGCTTCGCCCGGGTATTGTTCAAGTGGGGTTTACTCATGAATGAATGAATTTTAAAACTTATAGTAATGAATTTTCTTTCAGCACAATGGAGATAAACTACAAATAGCAATATTGAAAATGCTGGTAAAAAGAATCTGAAATATAATATTAAATATGATTTTGGGGGAGCTTGACTTTTGTAAATATATTTTGTCAATATTTTGTTTATCATTATTGCTCTACTGTAGTTTCATCAATAAAGCTTTTTCACTTTTTTTTCATTTAATTAATTTGCATAACTCTATTCTAAAGAATTGTTATTTTATGGTGTCAACATTTCTGGTTCAATTTAAGTTTTTGTTAGCCTGCAACACACCTTATGATAGCTGATTGCATTTATCAGGATAACTTTGCTGTTTTGAATTTAACACCATTAGTATTTTTATAACAATGTAATATTGAACAGAAAGTTAATTCTGCCTACTCATAATATATACACAATTGTATTATAGTTGTTTCTATACAATTCTTCATTCCTTAAATATTTTAATTATATTAGTTTGCAGAATTTGCTACCTTAAGCTATGGAGAGATTATAATGTATCTACAGATCCATCATGAGAAAATCACACCATAGTAAAAAAGGAACGCATGTAGCTGGTAGCAAAATGTGTCCCCTGTGTGAAGCTAGCGTTTAAAATTTAATTTTTTTAAAGATAATTCAATTGTTGGCCTTATTTTCACATGTTACTGACCCATAACGCTGATCCATATGGGTTAATTAATAACTCATTTGACATTTTACTTTTATTTATGGTCGGCAATTTATATATATATATACCTTTTTAGGTAAAATAATTGAGGTATATATATATTTTGAAATATAGATATATATATATATATATATATATATATATATATATTTTGAAATATAGATAAGAATCACAAGGAAGCAAGACCAAATCCAAATAAATAAATTATGTGTAGTTTCAGTAACAGCATTGTTACCATTTTCAGACAAAAGTATACTCAATACATTCAGTAATTTTGTCTTAATATGGTAACAATGAAGTTACTGAAACATCACACATAATTTGTTTATTTTTATTTGGTCTTGCTTTTTTAGTATTTTAAAATTGTCCTTGACTATTAGAAAATGATACAAATTTCCTATTTATTTTATAGTTAATTTAAAAAGTACATTCTTTTGTAAAAATAACCAATTCCCAACACTTTTCTAAAACTGCCAACAATATCCTAATAAAAATTCATCCAAGTCCGGGTATTTCAGTATTGCAGATATATTACATTTATAAAATTTGCTCAACTATTTAGAGATGTAAGTACCGGTTTAGGAGCTCTTTAAATGTTTAACCTTGCTGTTTCTTCTTGAACAGCCAAGAGTGAAGTGGAGAAAGTGAAATTTTCAGGTTGCCGGGACCATTTTCTTAGGTCAAACTAAATCATTGTATTTTTATTTTTTATTTTTTAGACACCAAAGCCCAGTTTGGTTACTTGCACTCACTGGAGGGGCTGGACCTTTTCAAGAATCAGGGGCCATTGGGGCAATTTTTATTCAGAACAAAGTGCCCAAAGCTGAATTCGATGATCTAGGGTCATGGTTTTTAAAAATCAACAATTTAGACCACTCCTCCAAAACAGCACTCTATTTATTAGATGTGTTGTGAAATTGATCTTATATTTCAGATTCCTTTTATCAGCATTTAACATTGTTATTTGCAGTTTATCTACATTGTGCTGAAAGAAAAAAAAATCATTACTATAAGTTTTAAAATAGTAGGGGGTTCTATTCATTCATGAGTAAACCCCACTTGACCAATACCCGGGCGAAGCCGGGTCCAGTCAGCTATGTTAATATATATTTAAAGAAAATATCTAATTTAAAAATTAAAAAATGTTTTATGGTTTGAATTTGATTTGAAATGAATATTCGATGCAATTCTTATTTTCAAATTTTCTACTTTCATTCGCAAGCAGCGCCTCTCGCGGTTTCTGGTGAAATTACATTTATATATTGTAAAAATGCTAAAATGTGTTCCAAGTATAATAAATTTAATATTCGATTTGAAGATTTAGTAATAAAATATTCCAATGAGAGACGTTGTGAAAATTCTTGGCATTTTAATATTAATATATATTTAAAGAAAATATCTCATTTTAAATTTAAAAAATGTTTTCAAAAGAATTATGTGTTTCAAAAATATATTTAAACACATATAACAATATATATATATACGTTTACAAGTCTATATATAGGTGGATTGGATTTTTCTAGAATCGTTTTAGCAAATGTTCGTTAGGCAAACTTTTACTCGGGTAAAAACCGGGCGAAGCCGGGTACATTCGCTAAATACAGTTATTTTCAAATGTTCGTTTGTGGCAAGATACTTTCCCTTCAACCTCAAATTACCGAGTGGACCAATTAATATTGATTTTATTCAACTTATCGTGTATTTTTTAAGGGACTGGGAAAAAATTCAAATTATCGAGAGTATTTACAAATATAGATTCAGTAGGGATTGGATGTTTGCTAGGATCGTTTTAACAAATGTTCGTTAGGTAAACCTTTACTCAGGTAAAAACCGGGCGAAGCCGGGGGAACATATATATATATATTTGTCGGTTATGCACGCCCTCAATATGTAACTAATCTCGCTGAAATTTGAACAGGACAGAGAGTTAAATCTGTAAGAGGTTTTTTGTCGTACCTTCAACCAAGAAAAATTATAATTAATCAAATACTGAGCAACAATATTTTTTTAGTCATAAATGATGATGACAATATTGCTGTACCATGCTTGATTGACATAAAAAAAAATTATTTAGGTGTAATATTCACTAAAGCAGACCACGAGCGAAGCCATATAAAAATATTTAGTAGGCAGGAACAAAATTCTACCAGCGAAACATTCACTCGAGCAGAAGACACTCGAAGCCAGGTCATCTCTATATATAAAATATTGTTTTTCGGCCTTTTGCTAAGATCATGTAGTATATCTCTAGATATTTTTATTTATATATATATTTTTAAAAATCTATTCAGTAGTGAGAGTAGATATGTTGGCTCGAAAAAAATATATTTTATATATTATATATATATATAATGTTACGAATATTATAATCATTATTATCATAATATTCTGTGTGTTACGGAATATTATTTTCAATAATATTCGTTAGGCAAACTTTCACTCGGATAAAACCCGGGCAAAGCCGGGTACACAATAACAATACAATAGTATAACAGTAACGGTACAATAGTATAACAATAACGGTACAATAGTATAACAATAAATCCTTTTTTTAGTCCTAAAGATATAGTCACACACACACACCCAAAGCTTTTAATAAGACACCAGTCTTATACAGATTCTCCTCTCTCCTTGCCGGCTTGCAACGATATCCTCACGATGATCAATCGTTATCATGCAGTGGAGGAGAAAGCATTGAATCTAAGTTATTTCTCCTACTTATTGCGAATTGTTTCTTAAATGTTGTGCCGCCTGTTGAGTTTGACCCAAATACGTGGATTTAAACGTTGTATGGAGAGGCAGTTGTCCCCAGAACCAAACCTCTAGGCGATACAATCAACCTCCATTTCTAAACACGATAACTCTTGATTTCCTTTGGTTCAAAGTTAGGAAATATTCTTAGAAATATATATATATATATATATATATATATATATATATATATTCTTGAGTTTGCCATTCATATTTTTCTTATCCATGTAGCATTCCTCGTCAAACCACGGTTTAGACCTAACACTACCAGAACTTGTCCTATTCATTATCTTTGTCGTTTGAAATTCAGTTGTAAGCATTTCGACCTATGAATATATAATCGTATAAATAGCATGTGTTCAAACAATATTCGTCTGGAAAACAATTACTTATAAAAATGTTGGTCGAAGGTGAGCCATTCAGTTAGCATATAATAATTCTAACCGTTTTATATGACTAGTATATCAATATACAAAGTAGTTTGTCAGTTGTCGAATTTTGGGCTTCTCGAATGGTTTTATATTAATATGTAAATTCAGCAATAAACATGTAAATAATTTTCGATATATATTTCAGTATCTAATGAGTGGAATATTAGCGCTCGAACATTAATTTATCTTTTAAAAACTAGATTCAGTAATTTATAATTTATTTCGTGTGAGAAAAACATATTTTTCATAGGTAATAAAAATAATGATAATGATATTAATTCATTATCATTTTTCAAATATCAACAGATCATTGAAATATTAAAAATTACTCCCGGATTCTATTGGAATGGATGTTGGCCTAAAATACTATTTCAACAACTATTAATTATTTGTTATCGAATTATTTTTTTGATTAGCTTAAAGACCTGGAAATGCCCTGGATTAATTCGAATGCATTTTCACACGAATGAAAGTAGAAATTTTGAAAATAAGAATTGCATCGAATATTGATTTCAAATCAAATTCAAACCAGAAACCTTCACAGTAATATACTAAATAACTTCCTAAAGTTTCACGGCGATTGAATAATCATACATTTTAAAAACATTCATCGTGTAAACAAACTACGTGTAAAATTATTAACCGATCAAATTCATTTATCGTCGCGACCAGTGCTGCGCCAAGCGGTAAAAGGCTGGAACTAACGCTTTTTGGTTTTACATTTTAAAAAAAGCACTTTAACCTTTTTTTTGTTTTTTGAATAGCCTATATGTTAAAGGGAATCTTCAGCTACTTACATGCGAAAATTTATAATAATTAATTCTGTAGATTTGGCGCAACGCGATAACAAACATCGATTTTGGATTTCATTTTTATAGATATAAAGGAAAGGACAAAGGATAACCCGGCTTCGCCTGGGTTCCTCCTCAAGTCACTATTTATCTAACGAAGAGAATGATTTAACAAATATTTATTTTGCATATATGTTATTATCACTTTAGAGTGAAAAAAACGCAAAAAATAAAATTTGAAATCGAATTACAGATATATGATTATAATATTGATACATTTTAATTGGAACCTCATGAATACTAATTAGAAAAATGATGATGATATAATCATAATAATTGAAATTGTTTAAAGCAGTATCCACCTGGCAAACATTGAATAGAGGAGGAACTGATTAGAGCTGGGTCATTAAGAGAATCAGTATATAATAATAATTTTATAAGTTTGAAATATGCCGAAATGGTTATTGGTCTAACTTTAATCATTGAAAAGCAGTCATTTAACCTCGAATTATCTTTAAAAGTACAGACTCAGTAAGGAGTGAATGTTTTCTCCGAATATGTTGTTTCAAAATATGTTCGTTAAGCCAACTTTCACACGGGTAAAAAACCGAGAGAAGCCGGGTACATTCGCTAGTTTATTAACAAACGTTGCCATAAAGTATATGAATATTTCTAATCAGAAATTAGAGAATCATATAAATATAAAATAAATATGCTATTTAATCTACAAAGATCACCTCTTTACTTGAAAGGACACGGATTGTGGCCCCTACTTCGAAATTTTATTAGCACAAAAGATTATTGAATAAGCCACAATACTAGATTTAACAGAATTAGGTTTGGCTAACTTGGTTTCAATTGTTTTGGAAGTATATCTCATCAGTATAGGTGCTGCTCCTTTTTGATAGTTGTGTGTGTCTAATATGTAATATTGTTGCAAAAGTGATCCTGCCGACGTATGAATAAGCTGGCAGTCGTGTACGTGAGGCGAGTATTGATGTTCTTCCCACACGCTGACAACAAGAAGCAGAGGCAGGGCTAGCACAGAGAGTGAGCGGGGACAGCCCACGGGACAGAGGTAGAGGCCATGACACAAACTTGGATGCTTATCACCGAGACATGAAGAAACAGACTGCAGTGAACTGCCGAGAAACACACCCTAGAACTTTCTGCTGACCCCTGCCAAAAACCTGTCCTGTTTACAGGGGGGTCGTCTATAAGAATGTCCCTGGGGGCCCCACATGGGCTGGGCGTTGCCTTTTTCCTCCCCTCTCTCCCTGCCACCAGCTGACCGCTCTCTCTTTGGATCTTTATTTTGACGTCAACATGTTTAGCTTTACATACAAATAGGGGGTTTGAATATAAATAGTTTATTTACAAAATATGGGGTGGTAGTAAATAGAAATAGTGTACATTTTAATAATAAGGTATAGGCTCTAACTCATTGGAAGATATGTGACATTTACTAAAAGTGTCATACAGTTTAAAATATACGATATATACGATATGTATATATATATATATATATAGTGTAAAAACTATATAATAAAAATATAACAGTGATTCTACATTTAAAACTTAAGGAGCAAACTGATAAGAATGATAAATCATATCAAGTAGATTTGGTTAGATTAGCAAGCTAAATCTAAATTAATTATAAAAATAAATAGTTGTATAGTTTTATAGTTAAGTATTCTATTAAAATTATCTTAATTATTTTGATTATTTAAATTCAAATTATAAAATTAGTAAATTGTTATTATTTAGTATAGATAGAGAGAAATAAAATCCTTTACTTCTAAAACATTTACATTTATTGTTATTAATTATATATATATAATTAACTAGATGATGTTTTAGAAGTAAAGGATTTTTTTTTCTCTCTATCTATACTAAATAATAACAATTTACTAATTTTATAATTTGAATTTAAATAATCAAAATAATTAAGATAATTTTAATAGAATACTTAACTATAAAACTATACAACTATTTATTTTTATAATATATATATATATATATATAATATTAAAAATTCTGATCACAATACAATTCTGATTATATAACTTATTCATTCAAAATGGTTCGGTCACTCCAACTTATATAAACAATACTTCTCGTTGATCACACGGATGATGGGCTTAGAAGGAGTTTGAATTCCTAGAGGAAAATAGGCGAACAGCCTCATCGAAATATCGGAAATATTCAATAAATTATATTGATCCAAGATATGCTTTTATTTTAATGTTATTAAAATTGATTGCTCTATTTTTAAACATATATATACAACGTGTGATCAATAATTTCCAGGAATGAGACTGGAACACATTAAAAATTCAAAATAATGAAATAATTTTATAAGGACCTTATAGATAAAACATTTATTAACACGTAGAAAAAAATATTATCACACAGATGTACGCGCTCACGTTTTTTTCGAATTTATAAGCTCGAGTATATCAGAACATTTTCTAACTTCAGTATGGACTGTATTGAAAAACAGCGAGTCTGCATAGTGTTTTGCTTTAAATTAGGAAAAACAGCTTCCGAATCATTCCAAATGTTGAAGCAGGCTTTTAAAGAAGATGCCCTATCACAATCGAGGAAATTTGAATGGTTTGCACGATTTAAAGCTGATCAAATCGAAGCTTAAGTGTCTTCTTATCACTTTCTTTGATGTAAAGGGATTGGTACAATATGAATTCGTGCCCGAGGGTCAGACCATTAATCAACATTACTATCTTGATGTATTGCGACGTTTAAGGGAGGCTGTGCGTCAGAAACGACCCGAAAAATGGCATCAGAAAAATTGGCTCTTGCATCATGACAACGCACGGCCACATACGGCCGTCACTGTACAACTCTATTTGGCTGAACACAGAATTGCTTTGCTACTCCAGCCACCCTATTCTCCTTACCTTGCCCCCAACGACTTTTTCCTTTACCTTAAAATTAAAAAAGTATTAAAAGGACGTCGATTTGACTCAATACTTCAAATAAATGAGAATACAACGAATATTTTGAAAAGCCTGAAATATGAGGATTTTCAGAGGTGTTTTGATATCTGGAAAAAAAATATGGAAAAAGTGTATAGATAGTGACGGTGATTATTTTGAGAAATTTTAAATAAAACTTTATTATACTTTTGTATTTCTTTAAATATTTAGCATTCCTGTAAATTATTGATCACACTATGTACATCTTACGAAACATCTAAAGAAATGTTTCACTATTGAATTTACGAGAGTGCCCAAATACCTTTGAAACAAAGTTCATTATGTCGATAACAATGGAATTTTCAGGATAAAGATCAAAGTACTTTTACATAAAGAGAATGTAATCGATGTGTTATATAATGTTTTCAAATAAATTAACCTTGTTGATAAATTTACATGAACAAAAGCCTTTGGCAGGACTAATCTATTGTTTCCTTTCTCCTGTATAGAATATATTAAGCAGACTTTTCTTCATCAATATATGTCGGATATGTAATCAATATACAATTTAAGAACGGTTTTGAAGGTTGAACTGGAGAAACGAGATTTAAGTTTCAGAACTGTTGAGCCAGGTCCTCCCAATATGTTTCACCCTACCCAAATAGGCGCAGTTTCTTCATTTATAAAAGAAAAAATCGCACTTAAAGTATTTTAAATTCCATATACAAATTACTTAAAATAGAAATAGTCTACGAAGAAATTCTATTCATTACGATATTTTAGTTATCATATTATACAATAAAATAATAAGACCGTAATTAACTAATTTGAATTTAATTAAAATTGAAAGTGTTTTAGAAATTTTTCGGAGGTTTACTAACAACACAAGGATACGGGTTAGAAATATTTCCAACGTTATATCCCTATGATTAATCGAAAATAAGTCGAATTTTGATAATGAGAGCGTCGACTGCACGTGTAGCGAGGAAATACCCCGATTACTTCTTATTCGAATTGTGATAAATGAGGGTTTAAAACACGCTGAATTTCATCATTGAAATATATTTTCTTAATATTACATTCCGCGCGCCTATCATCTCAACCATTTCATCAAGAGTTTTATACAGTAAATCTTAGAATGTTGAAAACACACAAAGCGCTAGGAGGGTGCCAGGCGTGGGTGCCAAGATTGCCTGGCTTCCATTCGATTACTTTGTTCATGTTGAGTTAGGTTTAGTCAGGTAGGTTAAGGTTAGTTTTATAATTTATAGGTGTATAATTAAGTTATATTTAAAGTTATAATCTACTAACGCGCGCGCGTATGTTTATGTATGTTATTTTTAATAAACAATTCCCGACCTTCCTTAGTTCAATAATATAATAATGAGAAGGGGTCTAGCTCACCATTGGATACCCATTCCATCGGAAGATAACGTGCGAAACGGCTAGGAAAGTTCACCATTGAAAAACCAGACCCTACCAATATATAATCATTGTACAAAGATATCAGTTGAAATAAATATCAAGAAAACAATTATTTGAGTAAATTTTAATTTTGATTATTTCAGAATTGGCCAATTACCTTTTCTTGATTAATAAAGAAAAGCTAAACATGTGCGCGTTTCGGGCAAATGACCCTCATCAGTATGGTGCATGCTGTATCTTAAGGCTGAAAAAGCTGGTCTTTGAGGCATCCTCAAAATGGCACAAGCCATCAGCAACTTTAGTTGCACAATTAGGAGATGCCTTTTTTCTTAATTTATCCAACTGGTCCCAATGTGATTTAAATTTTACACTATTTTACACATTGTTTGGCGTTCTGACGCCCTTCCGACCGAAATACCTGTTTCATGATTTTTCTGGATGGCCCCAAAGACCAGCATTTTGGTCGTTGAGGTACAGCTTGCACCACGCATATGACGGTCATCACCCCGAAACGCGTACGTGGTTAGCTTTTATTGATAAATCAAGAGTATTTGGCCGATTCTTGAATAAGTAAAAATAGACGATTAGTTGATATTTATAATGACAGATGGGGCAAGTCAATCAACAATCAGGAGACATTTAAACAATTAAAAAATATATATTTTCATCTGATCCCACTATAATTTTATTTTTGTACCATTTTTTCACACACATATATATTTTAAAAAAACGAAAGAAAAAATAAAAGATAAAAAGATCAGGTGTTGAAATCAATATTAAAAATGGCATATCCTGACCAGGAGCACATGTGCTTTACAGAAGGCAGAGCGCCATCTGGTGGAACAGAAATCAACTAAACATTGATTTAGCCTGTTCCCTGATATTTGGCCAACATATATATATATATATTAAGAAAAAGGCATCTCCTTATCGTGCAACTGAAAGTTGCTGATGGCTGGCGCCATCTATCGGAAAAAATATCATCTATTCTCGTTGATTTTTAATTATTCCAGAATTGACCAAATACCCATTCTTGATTAATCAAGAAAAGCTAACCACGGACGCGTTTCGGGCTGTTGGCCCTCATCAGCGTGGTGCAAGCTGTACCTCAACGACCAAAAAAATTGGTCAATAAGGCATCCTGAAAAATCATGAAACGGGTAGTTAAGACCAGAATTGCGTGAGGACGCTACACAATGTGAAAAAATAGTACAAATGCAACATTGTACTGGGATAAGGTGCATAAATTAAGAAAAAGGCATCTCCTTATGGTGCAACTGAAAGTTGCTGATGGCTGGCGCCATCTATCAGAATAAATATAAACTATTCTCGTTGATTTTTAATTATTCCAGAATTGGCCAAATACCCATTCTTGATTAATCAAGAAAAGCTAACCACGGACGCGTTTCGGGCTGTTGGCCCTCATCAGCGTTGTGCAAGCTGTACCTCAACGACCAAAAAAAAATTGGTCATTAAGGCAGCCTGAAAAATAATGAAACGGGTAGTTAAGGCCAGAATTGCGTGAGGACTCTACACAATGTGAAAACATAGTACAAATGTAACATTGTACTGGGATAAGGTGCATAAATTAAGAAAAAGGCATCTCCTTATCGTGCAACTGAAAGTTGCTGATGGCTGGCGCCATCTATCGGAATAAATATCAACTATTCTGGAATATTTAAAATCAACGAGAATAGTTGATATTTATTCCGATAGATGGCGCCAGCCATCAGCAACTTTCAGTTGCACGATAAGGAGATGCCTTTTTCTTAATTTATGCACCTTATCCCAGTACAATGTTACATTTGTACTATTTTTTTTTCACATTGTGTAGCGTCCTCACGCAATTCTGGCCTTAACTACCCGTTTCATGATTTTTCAGGATGCCTTAATGACCAATTTTTTTGGTCGTTGAGGTACTATAAATTACAGTCTAGTCGGCATACATGAATCCTGCCAAGAAGAAAAAGAAGGCCTACAAGCCCATCGTGAACGTCGCCGACCTGGAGAGGGAAGATGAGATGGTGATCTCACGCAACTGCAGCATCCTGAGCTCCATTGGCCATCCTGCCCTGAAATCCCTGCATTAGGACCTGATCCGCTACATCGCCTCGCGGACTGAAATGATCAAGGCCCTCGCTACCGAAGTAGAGAACCTCACTGACACCCTCGAGTCCTTCGCAGAGTTGGACGAAATTGAGGAGGCCAACAAGCCAAAGACTGCTTGCCGCGGCACTCAAACCTGCCCTGCTCCTTCCTGCAAGGAAACCAGCTCCCAGACTGACCCAATCAAGCCCGCCACTCCTGCTCCTGCTGCTCTCCCTGCCAAGAAGCCTGCCTCCACCTTGCCTGCTCCTGCTCCAACCAAAAGGAAGCAGTCTGAGGCTCCCAACCCGCCTGCAAAGAGGACAAACCTGAATGGTCCTTCAAAACCTGCGCCTTCCCGCGTATACAAGCCTGCGGCCGCCCAAGTGATCCTCCATGGAGAAAAATCGGCGGCCCACACAGTGGTCATCTCTGCTGACCCACAGGCTGACCCAAGGGAGATGCTAAAAGCTGTCCGCGCTGCCCACACTCTCCCCCAAGGCGTTTGGGCCTCCCTGCACACCAAGGGGACGCTGGCCCTCCACTCCAGTAATCCTGACACCATCCCTGAGGTGACAACCTCCCTGGCCAGCAAGTTGAATGGAATGAAGGTCCGCCAGCAGAAGGAGATCCTGCCACGGATCTGCCTCTTCAAAGTAGGTGAGGAGACATCCAACTCCACAATTGAGGAGACCTTCCTGGAAACCGCTGCTGTTAGAAAACTTCCTGGGGACATCGTGGTTGATGGAGTAATCCTCAACTTTGAGGAGTCCATCCGCGCCCGCGTCTGCTTCCGCTGTTGTGGCTTCGCCCACAACTCTGCCCAATGCTCCAGGGCTCCTAAGTGCTTCAACT
>CP092886.1:114436904-114444404 GCA_030710605.1 Cordylochernes scorpioides | reverse complement strand
AGGCCCTGATAATCATGGTTGTAGTTAGCGAATATTTAACTGCAAGGGCAGCACATGTCTTCACATGCGAAAAGCAGTTCGAATTTTGCACTTACAAATGTGCCAGAGCCCCATTTATTTACTTGCACTCGCTGGTGGGGTTGGTCCTTTGCAATAATCAGGGGCCATTGCAAATTATTTTTATCAGAAAAAGTGCCCAATGAGGGATTCGATCCAGGGTCGAAGCGGTCGGAAACCAACGGTTTAGACCACCCTTCCATCGACGACTCCCAAAAATACACTGCGTGACATTGAAAATGGAACACCAAGAAATAGTGGCCAGAAAGTGATGAAACTCGGCAGACAGAGAGAGACAGGGACGAACAATAAGTGATCTTTATTTCAAAATGATAGTCATAATACAGAGCGAGAACGGCGTCGGCTTAGTAGCAAGTAGGACCACCGCGGACGGCGATGCACGCAGCAACACGTCTAGGTAGAGAGTCAATCAGAGTACGGATGGCGTCCTGAGGGATGGCTCTCCATTCCCTCTCAACCATTTGCCACAGTTCGTCTTCTGAACGCGGCTGTGGCAAGGCATGCAAACAGCGTCCAATGATGTCCCAGACGTGCTCCATTGGTGAGAGATCAGGAGAGTACGGTGGCCAGGGAAGCATCTGTACATCTTGCAGAGCTTGTTGTCTAATGCGAGCAGTGTGCGGTCGGGCGTTATCCTGCTGATAAAGGGCATTGGGTACCCCCTGAAGGTAGGGGAGTGTCACCGGTCGCAGCACATCATCAACGTATCGTTGGGCCGTCATAGTGCCCTGAATACGAAGTAAAGGTGACCTGGAATCATACGCGATTGCGCCCCAAACCATGATTCCACGTTGTCGCACGGTGGGGCGTTCCACAATTGCTGCCGGATTGGACCTTTCTCCACGTCGACGCCACACGCGTACACGGCGACTATCACTGGACAAGCAGAAACGCGACTCATCTGAGAACACGACCCTGTGCCATTCCGTCATTCACGTCGATCTAGCCCGGCACCATTCCAAACGTTGGCGCCTATTCGGTGGGGTCAATGGCAGTCTTCTTAGCGGACGGCATGAGTGCAAGCCATTAGCAACCAATCGACGGGAAATGGTTCTGGTCGAGATGGAATGATCTAGGGTGTCTTGCACATGTTGCAGGATGGCGGTACAAGTGGCTTGTGGGGCCGCCACTGCTTGTCGAAGGATACGCCGATCCACACGTGCTGACGTCACTCTGGTTGCACCGGCATTCCTATAAATTCCCACATTTCCTTGTTCCAATCATCTTCTCCACAGTCGGTGCACCGTGGACGCACCAAGGTGTGTATCAGCTGCGATTTGACGTATGGACCAACCTGCCCTTTTCAGTCCGATCACCATGCCCCTCGTAAAAGCGTCTGTCTGCTTGAACTGCCTCCGTTTACGATGACCTGGCATTCTCTGTTATTACACGTGTCTTTTGACACAAGAACAAAATTTCTACAATGATTTTCCTTGAAGAAATAACGACACGAATACTGTCCTTTCTGCAAGTTCCTTCCCTTATATCTTACTCCATGTGCGCACGAGAGCTGCGCATTTTACATCATTTGCATAACTCGGTTAGGCGCGTCTACCCTGAAATAATTATCTAATGATAATAATGATAATTATTATTATTATATTATTATTATTATCCCTATATATAGTCACGACCGTCTTTCCTCATCGCTGTCCTCAATTCCTCATGTCACGGATGCGCGCGCATCATCATTATGATCATTATCATTATCTAATGATAATAATAATAATAATTATTATTATTATTATTATAAATATATAATTATATAATTAATATATTATTATACTAGCGGATGTACCCGGCTTCGCCCATGTTTTTCTCGAGGGAATGTTTGTAGTCTAGTAATAAGAAAATATACTACACCTAAAAACTATCAGAGAAAAGAGAAACCACGGAAGGTGAACAGAAAATGCTTACAATGGATGTTATGTTTACGATATCAAGTTAAATAAAAACAAAGATAAAATTTGCATATGTTGGTCACTATAAATTTGTATATTTGTTAGGCGAAATTAATAACATGATAAAACAATTGGGTATTTAAAAACAAATGTTGAAATAAAAGTTGAAGTATAATAAACAATGTTAAAGATTAGTTTTAATTATTAATCAAGATTGTGTGTGAATATGTGAGAAAGATGTAATATCGTTGTTGTTTTCTTGGCCGACTGTTTTACATATGGTGTTATCTTAAAATTGCTTGTTTTGAATATTTTTTAGATTGAGATTATTAGCTAGTATGTAAAATAATTAACTCTGTTGAAATTTAATTTTGTATTATATATAAATAAAATTAACTTTGTTGATTTTTTTTGTATTTAATCGATAACAGCGAAGTTACGCATGTTAATGTTAGGAAATATATTTTGATGTTAAGTAAAACCTGCTCCATCTCGTTTTACATAAATGTTGAAAATTTGGTTGAAATTGATGCATTGTAACGAAAGTTTTTAGTGATGTCCACTTATGAAATTTCCATTTTATTAATATAGATAATAAATATTATCATTATTATTATTATCAACATATATAGTCACGACCGTCTTTCCTCAATTCCTCATCGGCCGCTGTCACGGATGCGCGCGCACAGGGAGGTCACGTGCTCGCAGGCAGCCAACGGGCGCGCGCCGCCGGCATTACGTCATAGATTATAAACACAAGGTAATAAGGCCAAATAAAAAAATAGTGTGTGATATGGCACAAATTGGATTATCTACTTATATAATTGTCTTATTCTGTCTGTGTGAAGTTCACTGTGTGAAGTTCACGGATAGATTTTGGTCAGAATGGATAAAATAAAAAAAGTGTCAAGGGATGGGAATCGAACCCACGACCTTCCGCTTACCGGGCAGATGCCATGACCACTAGGCTACCCTGGACATATTTTTCCGTTCACATTTTTATTTTTATATTTTCAAGACACACACAGTTTGGGGCGGGACGTTTCACAAAAGAGACATCCAAGGCGCCAATATATAATTGTAACGAATAGTATTTTAATTAAAACATTTTTAAAATATATACGCACCCGGGTAAAACCCGGGCGTTGCCCGGGCCATTCGTCTAGTATATATATATGTGAAAACAACAGAAAAAAAATAATAAAAAAGTCAGGTGTTAATATTAAAAATAAAAATGACCTATCCTGACCAGGAGCACATGTGCTTTACAGAAAGCAGAGCGCCATCTGGTGGAACAGAAATCAACTAAACATTGATTTAGCCTGTTCCCTGATATTTGGCCAACCCAATATATATATTAAGAATAAGGAAGGCATATCCTATATATATATATATATGATGATAAATATAATGCCTTATCCTAATGCATAATTAAAGGGAGATGTGCCTTTTGGTCCATGAATATCATCCTCCCGCACCCTTTTATGTTTTATATAGAAATTTAAAATTAAGTAAGGCATATCCTGACTGTTTATATTATAAATATTTGCATTTTGTATATAAAAGAGAATAAATATTTTTATTTTTCCATTGAGAGCGTTTTGAAAGTTAAAAAAAACCTTCTTTACTCTGAACAATAGAATTTCAAAGAGCGATTTTCAATTAGAATGAAATTTCTTCACATTTAAGAAGGATCAAAAATTATTATTAAAATATTTTCTCAATAAAAATATTATTAAGGAAATCTATAAAAATGAATATTGTGAATTAATTTCTTTCTTTTTATTGTATTATTTATATATTTTTTCTTAATAAATGAAATACTCCCTTTTGAAGAATTTAACTTTGCGCGTCTGAATCGAGATTGGTTATAAGAAATGAATTGAAAACGGCGTCATTAATAATATAAGGTATATTAAATGGAATTAAAATTAATATTTACATAAGATATTCCAAAACGGAATATATATATCTTCCTATATATTATAATATTTAGAGTTAATAAAGCAAATTATCTTATATGCTATATATATTTTTAATATTTAAATGATTATTTATTCTTTGGGAAAAAACTGAAAAAAGAGAGAAATATACAAATATATAATCTCTGTAAATTTTTAATTCCAATATTAAATTCTATTAATAAATTTCATTTTTAATGGAATTTAAAATTATCAATTCAATTCATTAAAATGTATTAGAAAAGGAAAATAGGCCAAATATACATTTCTAATTTTAAATATAAATTACAACTCGATAATAGTAAAATTTTGAATAATTTCAAAGGAGCTTCCTATTGAATATCTTAAAACGACAAGTTTAAAGCGCGTTCATTAGATCAATAAATTCGCAGACGCGAACTATATTTATGAATACAATACAGCTGTACAAATATATTGAGCATTTTCTCTGATTCATTGGTCTTCATTGTTGGAAGAACCGGTTCTAAACAACAAAAATACATTTTTAAAAAGCATATATCTATATATATAAAAATGGATGTTTGTTGGTTGGTCCGTTGGTCCGTCCGTGAGTCCGTCCGTGAGTGATAATCTTCTACATCGCTCAACCAATCGTGATGAAACTTTGGGAAGATGTTTAGTATACTACAGGGATGGTTTATGGCTAATTACTCTTTAGAAATAACCTTTCGTTGCATTTCTATTTACAATAAAACGTAAATTCACTCGCAATCTGCGCCCCTCTCGCGGCAGACGGGGGATGGCGGCGCGCGACGATTGGCTGCCGGCGCAGCACGTGACCTCCCTGCCCCCCCCCCGCCGCCCCCCCCCCCCCCCCCCCCCACCGAGTAAATGAGATCTCCCGGCTGACGGCCGAGCAGCGCCCTCTAGAACGCGTGACGATTTTGACGGCGCGGGGCGCTCCCGGTTGGACAGTTGCGCGGGGACAGAGTGACCTCGCGGGTGCCCTCCGGAAACTACGTCCATCTTCCATATGTAATATACATTTAATCGTGTAAACCCGGGCGTTGCCCGGGTCATTCGTCTACAAATTCGCAGTAGTTCACTAATTCAAACCAAAATTTCCATACATAGGTAAAAGAATACTGGGAAGACTGACATTTATTAATGCAGTGATTATAATCAATGCTTACAATGAAGGGCTATATTGTCTATATATATAAAAATCACCTTCAAATTTTAACGTAACGTTCCATTCTCAATCCCGTTGGGCTTTAGATCGGCTAAAACATTTTTATCTTTATTAGTGAATATTAACTTTACTGTACTGAATAGTTTAGTATAATGTTAATTCAACATATTACAATTTAGCCACTGCAACGCGTGGCCGGGTTCGCTGTGTAGTATACTATCAGGACGATTTCTGGCGAATTATTTTAGAATAATATTTATAGCAATAAATATAGCGAATTTAAGACGTAGTGATTATATTCTGTGTTTGTGCATATATAGATATTTTACAGAAAATGTGAGAACGTTCTATTAGAATATCTCGAAAACAAAAAACAATACATATAAACGAGTTCACTGACATTTATTAATGCAGTGATTATAATCAATGATTATAATGAAGGGCTATATTATCTATATATATAAAATTCACTTTCAAATTTTAGCGTAACGTTCCATTCTCAATCCCGTAGGGCTTTAGATCTGCTAAAACATTTTTATCTTTATAAGTGAATATTGACTTTACTGTACTGAATAGTTTAGTATAATGTTAATTTAACATATTACAATTTAGCCACAGCAGGGCGTGGCCGGGTCCGCTAGTATATATATATAATACATTCTGTCATTAAGCAATTAGATGTTTCTGAGTAAAATAAAAGCGGCGGGGGACGATCATCATGAATCACGAACCTAATGTGATTTAATTGGTTATAAGAAATGAATTGAAAACGACGTCATTATTAATATAAGGGATATGAAATTGGATTAAAATTAATATCTTATCAATAAATACATAAAATATTCCTAAACAGAATGTGCAAAATAACTTTACGGTAATCAATAACGATTTATCAAAGATAATTGGGCAGGGTTTAAGTAAAGATTCGTATTCAGAAGTGGCTAAAAACAAAGATTACCTACCTACACAAAAGGTACGACAGAATACTAAGGAACAAACCATTATTATAACGGCTAATGAAAATCAATCAATAACACAGGTACAACAAAAGGTAAATGAGGGTATCAAATTTCTTAGACAAGAGGGAAATAAAACAAGAATCAATAGAATAATAAATACAAAAAAAGGGACGATCCTTAAACTGCCTAACGATCAGAATATAGACCAACTGATTGAATGTTTCAAGAAGCTTGACGAAATCAACCAAATCAGCAAAATATATAAGCCAAAACTAAGAGATCCTACAATTTTGGTTAAGTCGATTCACAAAATAACAGATATAACAGATTTGGTACGATAATCTGTGAGATGAACCCAGAACTTGCTGGGCTAAATAATGAGATCAAGGTCTTATTTCTTATTAAATCTGTGAAGGTTGAGCAAGATGTAGTTCTGAGGGTCTCCCCGGGGGCCTATGCTATTATTTAAAAACTTGGCAAAATATATACGGATATCCAACGGTGCGATATTAGGGATAAAGTGCTTGTTGATCAATTCTGAAACTGTTACTTATTTCACCCTGGACATCGGAGCAGAAACTGCTCAAATATAAAGAAATGTGGAAAATGTGAAATGGAAAGACAGCATCACTGCTCCGAAATAATAAGATGCAGCAATTGCTGCAGACACCCATATTTTAAGAACGGAAATTTAGGTCATAAACCAAATACCCAAGCTTGCCCGATCTACGAAAGAGAGATAAAAACACGATGCAGCGTACCGACTATTCAACAATTCAAGAAGTGAGAACAAGAATTAAACACCATTTGGATGCATATGAATGTAAGAAACACAGCTACTGATAGAATTAAAATTATTCAACAAAATGCTAGGAAAAGCAATACCTGCATAAGTGAACTATGTTCATCCAAAATATTTATAAACACAGACTCAATTCTGATTCAGGAGCCTTATAAAATAAAAGAAGAGATAATTTTTCCAGGAAACAATATAATATATCATCATGAGAACAGTCCAAATATAAAAACAGCAATAATTGTTAGAAAAAATGCGTTACAAATTAAACTAATAAAATAATTTACCAACTCCTTCGCCACAACCATTACTATACAAACAGAAAATAAGAAAATTGCTATATCAAATGTTTAAATTCACCCTAATTCTATGAATAGGGAGCACGAGAAATATTCTTCAGAGCACTAACCGAAATATTTATAAACACGCCCCTAATTATAAGTGGTGACTTTAACGCCAGATCGCCATTATGGTATGATTCCACAAAAAAATTCAACGGGCATAGATTGATCCCCATCATTGACGAAACGAACTTAATCATACATAATAATAAATCCACTACATGTCGAAATGCTAGTGTGATTGATCTTACGCTGACTAACAAACAAGCAATAGCAGCTATCAGAGACTTGCACACAGAACAAATATCGCA
>CP092886.1:114417222-114436804 GCA_030710605.1 Cordylochernes scorpioides | reverse complement strand
GATCACCCTGTATATTTAAAGTAATGAAAGCATATATTCAGGATTTAAACTGTTCTCTGATATTTAGCCAACCCAATATCTTGACAAATCAAGATATCCTTTGTAGGGATATCGCGTCTGATTTGATAAATAAATAAATAAAGAAAAGCTATACACGAACGCGTTGTTGAGGCTTCTTGAGAAACCAAGAAATGGGTATATAAGGCCATATTTGGGTAAATATGCATAACATATGAAAAAAAAAAAAAACAGAAAAAAAAATAAAATAAGAGTGCTAGGTGTTGATATTTAAAATAATGAAAGCATATCCTTACCAGGAGCATATGTGATTTTTAGATGGCAGAGAGAGCGTCATCTAGTGGAAAAGAAATCAACTAAACATTGATTTAACCTGTTACCTGATATTTGGCCAACCCAATTTTAAGGTTACGAAAGGATTACATTCATGTACTCAGAGAGGCATTTCAATCTTTAATTGTGCATAAGAAAAATGAATTATAGATGGAAATTTTCCGGGGGGAAATTGATCCATAGAAGCATAGGGCGCCTCTCCCGTCAAAATAAACGTCAAAACCTGACGCCATCTATTGACCGTCGCCGCAAACTAGCGGCCTCGGGTCGGTGACAAAGCCACAACACCAGCTTTGGCAAACTGAGAAGCTTCCACCTAGAGACCAAAACCATAGAATCATAGGGCGCCCTAGACTGACGAGGGCCATTAGCCCGAAACCATGGTCTCTAGGTGGACGCCTTTCAGTTTTTCAAAACTGGTGTTGTGGCTTTGTCACCGACCCGAAACCTCTAGTTTGCGGCGACGGTCAATAGATGGCGTCAGGCTTTGATGTTTATTTTGACGGAAGAGGCGCCCTATACTTCTATGGAACAATGAATTATGTTCAACACCCTAGTAAAAAACTATACTAGTGGTCATTGAGAATGAGCCATAACACCTAGGTTTGGCAAATTCATCCAAGAGCCGAACTGTAAACATTGAGTTCTGGTATTGCGGCTGGTTTTATTATCACAAGTAAAATATTTTCCTAGAGTGATGAACATAATGCACCGTTATGATGCACAATTAAAGAGAGAGATACCTACCTAGGTAAACATATATATATATATAGAGCGCTATTTAAAAAACAAATATAACCTCTCTTCCACGAAAATCAATTTATTTTACAAAAATATTATGATTGCTAATAATGAATCCCTAAAATAAACCACACTATTTAATTTAAAATTGTTTCAACTTTCTACAATGTAACTAATTACTTTACTATATCACGCATATAATATCTAGAAAGTAGAATATATAAAAAATTTAAACGATTAATATGGATGATTTATATTCAAGCAATAAACTCAATCCGTACTAGCCATTTTTTAAGGTTAGACAGTATATGGAAAGATTTATATCATATTTTACTTCACATTCCTATATGCAATGTCTTATAATAATTTTCCACGATTCCCTTAAATGCAAAGACAATAAATGAATAAACATTTTATATAGCTATATAATTAAGCACAGTTATAATTTTGAAACAAAGAAATTGATGAAATAGTAAGAAGAGTGAATCTGTGTCGTTAAACGAGAAGTTTTGTTAAAAAAGGCGAAATAATGTGAGGATGCCCCAAGGTATGCTGAGAATGGTGTAGGCCCGGATGTCTCCATTATTTGTATGCGGCCAAAAGAAGGTTTAATTGGGCCGAACTGGTGGTTTATTGCACCAGGGCCATTGGGGAAATATTCCAGGCAATTATAATGTAGCTCTGTTCTACCTCACCCGCCATAACTCTCTGGCCTTAATTTCTTTCTTTCAATATTTATATTTTCTGCATTCTCTATCTCTCTATTTCCGTCAATTATATACACATAGGATATTTTCTAGAGAGCTATAGGTGCATTCTCATATCATTAGTATTTTAAATTTTGTTTCTACTATACCTATATATCCCCTTATATTTATTAGACATAATTATACCTATATATTTTTTTTATTAGAGAAAGGCATATGTTGATGCTTGACTGAACGCCAACTAAAATATTGGTAAAATAAATGATATTTTGATCCAATATATGCCTTTTTAATTGAAGATTTATTTATGGATTGCTCTATTTTCAAATATATATATATATATATGTTGTATAAAATTTTTATTTATTTCAAATATTATATTTCCTAGAACAAACTACTCCGTAAAGTAGACAACAACATGTCGGGGCTTCACACTATATTAACCTATTGTTCTTGTTTTCCTTTGGCCAGTTCAAAACCTTTTGTAATTTTAAAATAATTTTTCCATGACGCCTTAAGTCAAGTATTATTTTTAAACTGTTTTATTGTATTTTCCACGATTGTATGCCAATACCATAAAGTTATTCGTATATAAAAAGTCATTCTCTGTATATATATACACATATTATCTCTTTGAATACCTAATCAGAATTGTAAATTATTTTTAGATAGTGAAGTAGTACATATATATATAGAGTCTTATTAACGATATATTTTGATTGTCTTGGAGGGCCGCCCAATCAACTGAAATCCAAGCTAGCTATTGCAAAGTAAGTAGACGGGGTATTAGAACAACGTATTGCTTAGTTTGCTGCGCAAGGCGTGCAGACTCACACAGATTAATGTACCTCAACATCAGCATTAGCCAATTTGAATTTGAAGCCAACCTGCATTCCATATGAAAATATAGAAAAAAAAAGATTCTAAATATTTTATTATTTGGAATGGCACCTCAGCCAAATGAAAATATTTTTGGTAAGCGGTTGTTAGCCCACTAGTGGATGTGCCATTGAATCCATTAACCGACGTTAGCGTAATAGTAATAGGACCAGTGATACTCTTACCAAAGTTACACACTAGTGAAGCTACTCGCTATCTATTTATTGATATTAGCCGACTGCTGAATGTACCATTGAATTCATCAACCAACGATAGCGAAATAGTAAATGTACCAGTGATTAATTTAACAAAGTCAGTCCACTAGTGAATGTACCATGATTCCATTTGGCAAACATAGCCAGCTTTTGAAAATACCATTGACCTATTTCTAAAGGTTAGCTTAATAGTGAATCTACTAGTAATCCATTTATAATAAAATTATAGTATTATGATGAATGAAAACGATAACTTTCATATTAGGAAAAAAAGTAATAATTTATTATTATAACGAGCCCTTATAATTTGTCATAATTTTAAATGAAGCTTTGAGCGAATTAAATGCGACAAAATTGTTTAACTTATAGAATCGTTTTATTTATTTTTATAGAATCTTCTCCGCGATATACAAGTAGGCTTTTGTTCAGTTTGCCATAGCTGGTGTTGTGGCGCATTCACTGTCACAATCTGAGCTCTCAGCTTAGAATAAATCCAGCATTACGATATCTCAATGCATTATTAACAAATATTAATGGACTTAATAATAGAGCGAGATGCCTTTGTTTCCCATGAATTCGATCTTTATCACATATATACAATAAATATTCATAGAATTTGGAAGTTCGGTGACAAACAATAACTATTATAAAATATTTTAATTTAAATTATACGTTTAGTTTGAATGATGCATCATTATATTTCTCTATTTTACATTTTCAATTCGTTCATTAAATCCTTTGATCTATTCTGAAACTGAACCTATATTAAAAACAATGGTCTAAATAAAACGAACTAAAGTATTTGTTTACAATTATCTATTAAATGTCAATTAAAATAGCTAATGGGTAAGCACCTATTTAATTAGATAACAAACAAACATATTTCTGAGTTGCCGTTGACTATCGCTTTCGTATAGAGGAACTTTCTCTGCTCCTATTGTTAGATTATTATACCAAAACCACGACAAGGGCAAAACCTGGACAGATCAAAATATCAACAAACTAATATAAAGAAAAAAAAATATATTTTCAAGTAGATATAATATTTTGGAATATTTCACCTCCATTTCACCCCCCCACACACAAACACAGTAAAATGATTTGCTAAATGCTGAAACTTGCTTAGATTTTTTTATTTGTTGGATTTTGATCATGTAGGGTTCTTGGTCTGTCTGGATTTTGGACTGACGGGATTTTGGTCTGTGTCGGGATTTTGGCTGTCGTGATTTTGGGTTTTCGGGATTTTGTCCGAACTCTCTGTAGCATATATAAATGATTTATTCATATATGACTAATTAAATATTTATGAATAATATATATAAGCAAACACAGTATTCACAATAAACTTTGAGACCTTTTCTATATATATTAATATTGGATATAATATTAATTTTGAACCTGTTTTTTTGGGATTAAAAACCTTAAACACATTTTCCATATTATATATATATATTTGGATATAATACACGTATATTTATATATATACAAGTATATTATATAAAATATTTATATATATTGAGGAGATATATATTTATGATATAGGTTAATATTCTCATCCAACGCTTTCTCCCCATATTTACAAAATACATAGCTTCTCTATCATTATTGTATTTCCCCCCATTATGAATCCGATTCTTTCGAAACTATTGAAGAAAATCAAAATATCAGTTAATCCATATATTTTTCATTTCTGAAAATCACCGTATAATACTTACGTAAATTATAATATGTAAACCTGTTATACCTTTTGTTATTGATGCTATTTCACATACGGGCTTCATGTGAATATGTCACGTACATGTAAATAAGCCAATATTCACATATAGGTTAGACTGATTCAGTTATCGCCACCAGAAAAAAAAACATCAAAAGACATTATAGATTTATGTTAGAGAATTACAAAATGTTGCCTCAAAAATATGAGGTCTGTTTGAAACGTATCCGACCTTCGGGCGGGGTAGGAAACAGGTTTACCTGGAGCGATGGAAACCTAATCATCCTATGTCTTCTTGGGACCCCCACACACTTCTCCCAGAGGTGTCACCATTGTTGGAAATATACTGAGAAAGCCTCTTTCGTGATGGTGTTTAGCTCGGCTGTCATTGCAGTCATAATGTCCTCTCTTGTCTGAAATCGCTTTATTTTCAATGCCCTATTGAGTTTGTGGTACAGCTAGAAGTTGAAGGAAGCCATATCAGGAGATTAAGGAGCCTGGCGAACCACAGAAGTCTGGTATTCGCCAAAAAGGTCTAAATCAATTGCGAGTAATGTGCTCGGTTTTTGCAGTATGAAGGCGCCAATTGCTTGTTGACCACAACTCCGGTCTCTTGCGCCGCACAGCATCACGTTTGTGACGGAGAAAATCCCTGGAATACTCTTTGGTGATTATTTGGTGCGTAATCGTGGCGTACCATACTGCGGGAGTAAAAAAAGCAGTCAACATCACTTTGACGTTGATGCACACTTGGCGGGCCTTCTTTGGTCTTGGTGACGTGGATTGTATCCACTGTGACTCCCATAGCATCCCTACTGAGGCCGTATAAATCTATCTAATGGTTTCGACCTGGGTACCGCCTAGTTTCTCGTTAATTTGATGCAGTAGCTCTGCTCCAGTCTTTCCGTCCTTTTCCTTAAATAAAACTCCGAATAGAGAACTAAACACTACCTCACTCAAATGTTGCCTTCCATAAACTGACGATATTTTCAGGCAGGAAAAAATTCACTCATGTGTATGAAGGCTCAAGATCGCATGCAAGCGCGTTTCATTAAAATCTATCAGGTTTTCGCATAAAAAACGGTCGGATATTTTTCTAACAGATCTCGTATAAATAAATAATTTCAAATTGTCTTAATTTTAATTTTTGAAGATTGCTGGTTGAAAAATGATATTTTAATTGAAATATATATAAATGATATATAATATATTATTCAATAAAATTATTAAAATATGTATATTTTTATGTAATTATCTAGATTTCGGATTAAATGTGATAAAAATAGCAAAATCTCAATTTACAGACACATAAGCTCAATAAATAAATTACGAAAATATTAAATTACTCTCTTTATTCATTAATAATTACCAACTTAGTGTTATCATTAACCAATTTTGTTCTTTGAGAATTAGGTAAAGAGCAGCCAACAAGAAATACTGACGTAACCGTTATCGAATCAAGAAGCACGTGAGACCGCTAAATGGAGCGTCAGACAAGGAACGTCTGTAGGGACGGGGGATTTATAGCGCCGTCCATATTCCTGGGCGCCATAAATATTGCGGGATGTGATTGCTTCATTACTGCCTTGTGACGATTGCGCTTTTACATCCCCGCATCTGTCTTATGGCCTGGATGACCTTCATAAATGTATTTTGATTGTGTTCGAGTCGCGATACCCTTGGTGATAACGGGAGTATATATAGGTTAAACTGATTTAGAATCTATTGGTTGTACATTTTGGGATTTTTTGTAATCATTTCAAATTTCATGTTTTTTATATACATATCTTTATAATTTTTATTCGCATTATAAGTAAAGAGAATTTTTGAAAATGCATTATGATTCCGATAATTAAACTAGCTAGCATTGTGATCCTAAAATATATAAAATGTTATAAGAGATATAACCATGGTATATTTTAATTTTAATTGTCCAGTTAGATTGGTAGATATATAAATCTACGAGGTCTTTATATTTTTTAGCATTAGAGAGCGCTTTGCAATACTTTACTCCTCTCTGTAAAATTGTTCTACATCCAAGCCAGCAGATACCAATATCAAATAGATATTGCTTTGTTAAGCTCTAAAACCATATGTCATACTCTCTCTCTTTGTTATATAAATACAATAATTATAAAAAATAATATTAGAAAGTTTGAATTATTTTATTCACCTTTAACTCATGACAAAAATGGGTTGACTAGTGAATGTTTTAACCTTATCTTTGAAACCGATTGTTTAATTCCTTTTTTTCTAATAAGAAGTATTTTAACCGGTAACATCAAGGACTACACGATATTGAAATACGATATTCAAGGATTAAAAATGATAAACACAATATTGACATTATATATATTAAAAAAAAAAAGGCATATCCTGACCAGGCTCACATGAGCATCTTTATAATTTTTCACACACACACACACATCCTTTATTCGAGGCGATCACACTACATTTCTAATTAAGCCCATTGAAATATGCATTTATTGTATTTTACATATATTTTAGTTCTAAAATAAAAAATGACCCATAGAAATCAATCTCTCTGTATAAATTATAGGATTATCTTGTTTTAGAAACAAAATGGATCAATGTAAGAAGAATGATATTTTGACGGTATAGCAGATGTGATAGAAAATAACTTATTGAAAGACAGTGGTTTTCTAACTTTTTTTTATTTCACAGGGAACTAAGTGATATAAATTCTGCGTATAACTTAGAGAGAGTTATCTAATACCTACACAACACACTACAATCTGTTCACACAGACGAAGGCTAGAATAACAGAGAAGATTCGTTGGATGATCGTGTTCAATGAACCTTGGTATAACCCTAGGCGTTCCCCCCAGAAGATAAAGTATTCCAGGCGAAGAGATGGAATGGGATTTCTAGAGAAGACGCAAGAAAAAAAGAAATGTTATAGAGGTAGGTAACCCGGCAACGGAGATAATTAGGAAAGGAGAAAAAAATGAATTAAAAGTTCTAGTACGAGCTGGGTAAACGAATGGTAATAAGGACCTCCGTGTCATTTAAAATGAGATCTGCGGTGGAATGAGGCCGCCGCACTAGATAGTGAATCCATATTACAATACTCCGATCACATTTCTAATTATATCTGCGGGAGGATCGATGCACATCACCTTGGCGTGGTGAAATGGCAATTTACCATGTTCTCGCATTTACATCGTTCATGTGTTATTAATCTGAGAAAAGGTCTTAATAGGTTGACACTTTTGACTATGATGAGAATGAAAACTGAATCTATTATTTGACAGTTGTAGTTTTTTCAAGTATATATATTTGAGAATGAAAAATAATAGAAAAAATAAGAGATAAGTGGGTCAGGTGTTTATATTAAAAATAAAGAAGGCATCTCCTGACCACGAGCACATGTGCTTTTTAGATGGCAGAGGGCCATCTAGTGGAGTAAAAATAAACTAAACGTTTATTAAGTTTGCTCCGTGATATTTGGCCAACCCAATTTCTTGATAAATCAAGAATAGCCATCCACGAACGCGTTTCGCGCTTTTGGCGCTCGTCAGCGTGGAGTAGGCTGTAACCACTGCGACCTGTTCGTGGATGGCTATTCTTGATTTATCAAGAAATTGGGTTGGCCAAATATCACGGAGCAAACTTAATAAACGTTTAGTTTTTTTTTACTCCACTAGATGGCCCTCTGCCATCTAAAAAGCACATGTGCTCGTGGTCAAGAGATGCCTTCTTTATTTTTAATATTTGAGAATATGGCTTTCCTCTGTTGGTTTCTACAACTCAAGCGCTATAACATAGTATGACATAGTATTTTGGTCGCGAGCCGTTACATTGTATTTCTTCTAACATCTCTTCATTGTTGAGATATTCTACTAGAAAGAGAATATATCGACTTCTAAATCTAACGTGTTCTGTTTCCGAACAATGGTACCTGACGTAGGATCGGGTCAACATCACGCACGGACGATGTTGGTAAAGGAGAGGCTAATGGACTCGTTTCTCGGTCTATAATCCTATTACTTGGCACATGTGCGTGAGGACCACTGACAATTCCATGCATATCAAGGGTACTACCTTTCTCTATACTTGCGTACCAATATTGTCTTTCTCTCGATCTGCATAAAATATCTATCTATTAATATTAGACACTAAATGTGTCTATTTTGACATAGTTGGCATTTCAAATTATTGAGCATGCTAAATTCACATTTTTACAATTTGAATATATATTTTTTCGAACCAATTAGCATAACATTTGCTTTTCATATGCCCAAGAGAGTATTCTCTCTTTTTTCGTTCTTTTAATAATAAAAAGTGGTATTTTTATCTTTAATTTCACAACCCCCTTCTCGTATTTACCGTTATAGTATAGTTATAATCCCTAAATACTTTCGCCCGAATTTTTATAATACTCAATTTGTTACAAACAACGGAAATTTCAAAAGTTTTTTAAATAGAATAAAGGCAGTGGAGGATTCAAGTTGCTTTTGTGGTATTGAGGAACAAACCTCAAGACATCTACTGATCGATTGCACAGCATTTCAAGATTATAGAATGAAGAATGAACTAGTTGTTTGTGAACTTAACGATTTGATTTCCGATAAAAATCATATTTAAAGTTCAATTAATTTTGTAAATACATTCTAAACTTTCTACAAAATCTGGATCTCTAATGTTTTCATGCGTTGAATAATGTAAATAACTTATGAAAATAAACTTTTCTCCTTTTTTGGCGCAAGTATTCCTTGCGGGATATAGCGCTTTGAAAATAAAATAATAATAATAATAGCAAAATTATATATGATACGTATATATCATTTCTCTCACTTATATAGTGTGTTTATATAAACATATTATTAATAGATATATATAATTGAATTGAAAATATATTCAAGAAAAATTATATATTTTTTCTATCCTAGATATTTTCAAAATATATGTGAAAGAAATTGATTAAAATTATATTTTGTATTAAAGGTTAGTCTCAACTATTTATTTCATCGTTATAAATAAGAAAGTGAAGGTATAAACGATGTCAATAAATAGGCTCAGAATGCAAAGTAGATATCGATGTATTGAAGAAAGGGAAGATTTTCTACTTTAGGATGAAGAGGAACAATTGATTTTGCTACTAATGAATTCAAGCATGGTTAAACATGCAGTAATTGAAGTCTTTGCAAGAAAGGACCCACTAAGTCAAAGAAGCCGTGAAGAAGCATTAGTAAAGGAGAGTTACCTTCGAGACCCACACTGAGATGTCAACTGAACATAATGCTCGTCTTATTACATCGTCCCTGACCCTGCAGCCAATTGCCGCATCCTCTTTAGCGTCGGTTGGTACCAGGTTGGCACATCCATCACCGACATGCGCCTTATTATCAACGGATAAATAGGCACCAATTGTGGAAATGGATTTTCGGACTACATCTCCAATACTGAGAAATTTAGAGAACCGCAATATCGGAATTGCTCGATGTATAGCTTCAATAGTGAATATATATTAGGGGATATTTATAATTTACTCCTCTAGTTTGAATATTGAATACAAACAGGAAATTGCGTAGCACGTCAGAATATTTCGAACATAGAGATAGATGGAGTTTGAAAATATCGAAATTAGATAAGAGAATTATTAAAACATTTCTATAGAATAAAATATTGAACCTTAAGCGATAGCATGTAATTCACGTATAGTGCGAATATTGAAATAGTGCAGGGTAAAATATTCAATATTTCATTTTTATAATGTAAATAATCACAAGGTAATAAGACCAAATCCAAATAAATAAATAAATAGTGTGTGACGTTTCGGTAACAGCGTTGTTACCGAAACGTCACACACTATTTATTTATTTGGATTTGGTTTTATTACCTTGTGTTTATAATCTATAATCTAAATTGTGCCTTATTAATGTAAATAATGAATGCTGGTGGAGGACCGGGAAGTATGGAGAGACCATGTGGCCCACCCTCAGTAGAGGAAGGCATTGAAGGTGTAGGAGGAGAAAATAATAAATATGCTGGGTTATTATTGTATCAAATATATAAACGCATTATATAGATTATATAAAGCTGAAGCAATTGAAATAAAATAACAGTTTTTTTTAATTATCGAATAAAGAACGACACCATTATTTACTTATAGCGGAGACGTGAACGTTGAAAAGAATGCGAGACATTATAAATAAATTCAATTAAACACAAATATTGAAATATATTTAATATATTATATTTTAATACAATTTTGATTTTAATACTTTTCCTATGCATAACTATGATACAAACAACAACTTGGTAATGTAAATAGTAAACAAAGAGTGGATGCTAACGAAAACACATGTATACTGAACATGATGAGAGTAGTTCAGAATTGTAAGTGTGAATGCAAAAATAGAGCGGAGAGAGTCACCCTTTGCACAGAGGTTGATAAATGTGTATTTTCCAAAGTAGCGAAAAGGTAATTGTTCAACCTTGAGTAAATATTCAAGGATACAATTATAGTATGTGGACTGGAAATAGTTCAGCACTCCCGGAACACATCTGTTCTGGATTTTTAATTTAGAATAGAAGCAGTTGTGGTGCAATTATAATATTCATGCTGGAAGTAGAGTAATATTCTATGTGAACACATCTGTACTATATGTATATTCACTTATATTTTAAGACGAGTTTCTGAAGTACATTTAGCGTGTCATGTATTTTATATATAAGAAAAAAATAAGAGGTTAAAAATTGAATTCAGATTAAGAGTAATTAGGATGCAATTATAGTGTGTGGGATGGAAATAGTTCAGTACTCTGTGTGCACCTCTGTATTGAATCTATAGAGGGGGGAACTTGGAATAGTTATAATGCGCAGAATGGAAATATTTCAGTGCCTTGGAAATGCATCGGTGATATGAAGGCTGAAAGTATAATTGGGTACATATTTGACATAAGTAGGAGGCTGGACCTAGTAGTCCCATGCTATGGAAACGCACCGATAATGTGAAAGTTGACTACACCGCCAGAGTATGCGATCAACGTAATACTTCACGGAGTTCTTCACCGAGAATTCTCCATAGTTAATCGATGTAATTAAACACGATAATTGATCGTGGCAAGGCAATTACACCAACCAGGAGCTTTCTCTCCTTGCCTAATTGGGATTGTAATTAGGCCTTTCGAGAGAGAGAGAGACACACAAATATAGAAACATACTTGGGCAGAATATTTGCAACTGAGAGTCAATCCCACATTGCCTGATTCGATATAGCGACATTGTCAAACCACCTGATAGTAGGAATACTTTTTACTCTCTATTACTGATAGAAAAATACATTTTTTGTAATATCTTGATATGACCAAATTACACTAATTGTAAGATGCATTTTTCACATATATATATGTGAGTGAAAAATAAGAAAAAGTAGAAAAAAGGTGAGGTTTTCTTTTCACTAGATGCACTCTGCTATCTAAAGTGCTTATGTGAGCGTTCAGGATATGACATTTTGGTTTTTAATTTATTTCTATGTACCAAAGAAGAAATATACATCTCCCTTTAAATATATATTAAAATAATGAATATTGTGTTTATCACTCCAGTAAAAATATAAAGGTGGTGATATATGCAATTAGCCACAACTCCAGTTTTGGTGAATTTAGACAAAGACCAACCTCTAAATCATGGTTTGAGGAATATGGCTCTTATCAGTACACGAGAGACTTCGAATACATATCATCTTACGAGAAGATTTATAAATCGGTTCAATCTTTCAAAAAATATGTTAAAGCGGATGAAGTGGCAAGGCCGATCATCACACTAGAATGCCACATAAGTTGCGGGCAGGGGGAATAAAGAAAGAAGTGCTTCTATTGGTTCATGAATACCATCCACAGTCTTAGATGTGACATTTTACACAGTATAACTAGAAAATAGACCTTCGACACAGTTGTTCGCATAAACAACAATCTCTACCAAACAGGGGAGTGATAATTATAAATTCAAAATATTTTACGCATCTATGTTTTTATTATATCAAATATTACATATTTATTTATCGAAATATATTAAAATATTATATTTTCAATATATATAGTCACGTTCCAATGATAAATTTCAGTTTAAAAACAATTCTATTAATACTGTTTCATCTCAATTATGATGCATGCATGTATCGTATAAAGGCACTCGATAAGGGCAAACAATTTGGATTAATAAAGGTAAAATAAGTAATTCTTCTACTGAATTCTTTTTCACCACTCTCGGCTGGCTTGTGTTCCCCATGAGGTGTAATTCAAATCTCTATTCAAATAGAGCAAATTACTCCAAGTTCGCAACGACAAACTTTATGTAAATATCCCAATAGCTCCAGGAATGATGTTATAGAAAAGTTTAATCAAGGCGTATCCAAAAGGAAATTTAAATTTCTAATCCTCTTATAGGTAGTTTATATACGATTCAAATTATTCCTACTTCAGAATAAACTGGGGTTGCTTCCAAGGTGATATCTGTCTCGAGTCCTGGCTTTCTTTTCTCTTTCGTTGCTCAATGTACTACAATGTATGATTGGCGATCATTTATTTTAACTATTCATATCATAAGGTGAAATTATATTGTTTCCTACAATATATAACCAACTTAAACTTTTGTTTACGTGTATGAAAATAAGCTAAATCATGATATTTAGATTATATAGTCTTTTTGAAAATTTCAATGCTAGCGTAACAACAATAATTAATATTTTTAATATACATAATATTCTTATTAATATAATATATATATATATATATATATGAAGCGCGAGCACATGTGCTATTTTAGATGGCAGAGCGCCATCTAGTGGAGCAAAAATTAACTAAACGTTTATTTAGCTTGCTCCGTGATATTTGGCCAACCCAATTTTTTTTATTATATATATAATAACATTTTCGATAAAAGAGAGGAATTATTTTTTAATATTATAATACATTAGATGTATGCTAAAAAGTAATAAAAAATAAAAATTTGTTTGACTCATCAAATATTAGTAATAACATTCTTTCCACGGACTAAAGCAAAGAAATAAATGTAAAAAAGGCTAGTATATTTTCATATCAGAAACCTTAATCATATATGATAAATATAATGATTATTATTTTCTCATATTTAATAATATATGTACCAATAGAGGCGCCTCTTCCTTTAGTTGTGCAACAGAACGATGTGCATCACCCTAGTGGACAACCTTACTAGTCATGATAAATAATGAGTCATAACACCAGGTTTGGCTAATTCAGACAAGAAGCGAGCCTGTATACCATGCTTTCGGGCATTGAACCTCATCATAAATTTATATATATATATATGTGTTCTGAAAATAAATAAATTCACATTTAAATATTTAGATATTAAAAAGGCATATTTTGGATTTAATAAAAGCCTATTATATATAGTGTCAATAAAAATCAATTCTTCATCTCTATATTTAATTTTGAAATATCAAATTGAAATAATGCTATACATACAATATATTTGATGATAATTGAATTGAATATATAAATTAATACTTAAAAATTATATACAGATAATGACGTTATGAAAATATTTGAAAATTCTACTAATTAGTATGAACCTTATAGCAGAACTAGTATTCCACACTGAATCTATACTAGCTGATATAGAGAGAAACTGTTGAGGGGGCGAGAAAGGCTGACAGCTGCCGGAGAAATATGAAGGCGGTGAAGGTATAATTAATGCAGCAAACTCAGCAGTGGTCGTGAATCATTAAGCCTACTGACTCTTCATTCCATGAAGTACAGCGTGCGTGAGATTAACTAGTTCTTCGCTCAATATATATGACGATCTCATTTACATTATCGATTGTTGCAGTGTTCGCGATAAAAATGGGAGCTTTTTCAAACTGGCTTGACCGTTTCAGTGTTCGCAATACAAATTGATCTCATTTCAAACTGTCTCGATTGTTGCAATGTATTCGATTAAACGTGGGTTATATCAATCTGTCTCAATTGTTGCAATGTCTTTGAGAGAAAGGTGAGCTTATTTCCATTGTCTCGATTGTTACATGGTAATTGATAGAAAGGAGAAATATTTACATCCGTCTCTCGATTGTTGCAGTGTCCTCGATTTATATATGAGTTATTTCCCATTGTCTCGATTGTTGCAATGTCTTTGAAAAATGTGAGAGCATTTCAATCTGTCTCGATTGTTGAAATATCTTCGAAAAAAGGTGAGCTTATTTCAATTCGTATCGATTGTTGCAATGTCCTCGAAAGAAAGGTGAGCTTATTTTCATCTTTCTCGATTGTTACAGTGGTTTTGATAGAAAGGAGCTTATTTCAATTTGTCTCAATTGTTGTAATGTATTCAAAGGATTGTGAGCTTATTTCCATCTGTCTCGATTGTTACAATGTCCTCGATAAAAACATGAGCCCTCTTCCATCGGGCTCTCGATTGTTGAAATTTACTCAAAAGAAAGGTGAGTTCCTTTATGTCTCGATTGTTGCGGCATCTTCACTAGAGTCAGGTATTTATTACCTCGCTTATAAAACTAAGATAATAATTGTGGTTGTCGCATTGTATTCTGAAATAATCTAAGACAATACTCACAGTTTCTCATCCGTATCTTGGTTAGAGCACTGAGAATTTGAAAATTATGATTGTCAACCTGGTTGAAACATTTATATCATTATCGCTTGTTATAGTCGCAGTGTATCCTAGTTAGAATTAGAAGATCATGCCCAATTGAGGTAGAACTAAGCCATTGTCGCGTTGTGTAATTTTCATGACAACTATAACTATACAAATTGATAATGTAAATTATGTGTGTTAGCAAATATTTATAAGTATGGAATAAATTTGGAATTTATTTACACATATAGTTATATTATTCTTAATATTATATATTATACTTAATATAAAAAATATATAATGTATTCCTCTGGGTAGTCGATTGTTTCATCTTCGATATTCCCGCACTAAAGTTAAAAATAAAACCTAGTAATACTCACACTTCTATATTTTAGTCCTTATTATAGAACACACTTCTTGCAAGCAATATGAGATATCTTATTTAGTCAGGTTATATATATATATATAACCTAACGAAGATAGGCTTACAGAGCCTAGCGAAATATTAGATTTTTCTAATAAATAAAACATTTTATTTATTACAGAAACCAATATTTCTCTAGTCTGTACGCCTATCATCGCCAGAGTCACTTCTCACCCAATTCTGGCCTTAACTACCCTTTTCATGATTTTTCAGGATGCCTTAATGACCAATTTTTTGGTCGTTGAGGTACAGCTTGCACCACGCTGATAAGGGCCAACAGCCCGAAACGCGTCCGTGGTCAGCTTTTCTTGATTAATCAAGAATGGGTATTTGGCCGATTCTGGAATAATTAAAAATCAACGAGAATAGTTGATATTTATTCCGATAGATGGCGCAAGCCATCAGCAACTTTCAGTTGCTCGATAAGAAGAAGCCTTTTTCTTAATATATATATATATATATATGAAAAAACAATAGAAAAAAAAAGATAAGTGGGTCAGGTGTTGATATTAAAAATAAAGAAGGCATCTCCTGACCACGAGCACATGTGCTTTTAGATGGCAGAGCGCCATCTAGTGGATCAAATATAAACTAAACGTATATTTAGCTTGCTCCGAGATATTTGGCCAACCCAATTTCTTGATAAATCAAGAAAAGCCATCCACGAATGCGTTTCGCGCTGTTGGCGCTCGTCAGCGTGGAGAAGGCTGTAACCACTGCGACCAAAAATATTTTTGGTCCCAATGGCTTCCCGAAAAATCAATAATGAGTTTTTAAGGCCAAATTTGCGTAAAGACGCTTAACACATAAAAAAAACAATAGAAAAAAATAAAAGATAAGTGGGTCAGCTGTTGATATTAAAAATAAAGAAGGCATCTCCTGAACACGAGCACATGTGCTTTTTATTTTTATTTATTTTATTAATTGAGTTGGCCAAATATCTCGGAGCAAGCTAAATAAACGTTTAGTTTATATTTGATCCACTAGATGGCGCTCTGCCATCTAAAAAGCACATGTGCTCGTGGTCAGGAGATGCCTTTTTTATTTTTAATATATATATATATATCAATAGTGCTGAGACATCTTTAATATATAAAGAGTGAATCCAAATGGCATCTAAAACTTCTGGAATAGGTTCTTTAAATGTGATAACAATAGGAACTCCTTTACCTATGTTAATATATCGATGTTGTCGTTTGCAGGAATGTAAACTGAACCTATTTACAATTCTAAATTGTGAAAATTGTTTTGGTATTGAAATACCTGAAATTATTCACAATTCAGGATTTTTAACCTAATGTCCTCTAGAGACTGGTTTGAAATATAGGATAAAACATTTTTATATTTGTATATTTTTAGGTATAAATATTTGTTAGTGTAACTCCCTGTGCAAACTAAATAAAATATTATTATTTGAATTTAAGAAATACCATTCCGTTTGAGTCAATTAAATATTAATTTATAAATAAATCTATTTATCTTTGCCGAATATCAAATGGTCTTTTATTCCTATCTATAAATATATACGTATTTATATAAAATGTTGAAACCGGCTTAAATAAGTTTTCTTTTTAACATTACAATTGATATCCGAGTGACTCATGATCAGTGTGAATCTATGAAATTGAGACAAAGTTTTTTTAGTGCATATGGCTAGAGTTTTGTATTCTCAATACATAAATTTCTCTAACTTTATTATATTCAGATATTATAAAATTAAAATGTATGCTTACGATATTATAGAAAAAAACATAAGAATGAATAATATATAATATATATATATATTATATTAATAAAAGCTCTACAGACCCACACACACATTCTTCTTATATATAATAAACAATAAATAAAATATTTCTATTCAAAAAGAAAAGGTATATTTTCAAAAATAAGCTAGAACAAATCTAAAAGGCAATATAGGATGTAAAATAAGAAAATATTGACGGAATATATGTTCCAACTAGATATAAAATATCGATTCCGCAGCAGGGCGGTAGAAAATAGACAGGTAAATCTTAGGGATCATCTTTTGAATTACTCGTCTGGATCTCTGGAGGAAGCACCGGACCAGAATTTCAAAATGGTTATCAACCTATCAGATTGTGAGCGTCCGTTATCATCAATGTCTCCAACCCACCAATGGCTAAATGGCTATCCTGGTACGATAGGGTTAAAATATTTTACATAAATAGAGACACACGCAGTACTTCTTCCCATCAATCCTTATAGCTCTTTCTTTACGCAATAAAATAAACCTATATTAGGTAATCCATTTATATCTTATTGTAATTGTTACGAATGAAATAGGTAACTTTAATTTCTGAGGGTTATTTAGAGGTTATTTAATTACCAATTTGATCTATTAAAATAAGCAAAATTAATTTAATATTTGACAAAATAAAAAAAAAATAAAAAACGGGGATATATATTATTCGATAATATTAAAATCTCTCTCTATATATAATTTCATATATAAATACGTACAATATAATATGGAGATATAGAGTGTAATAGATAATAAATATAAGAATTAGTTTATAATAAAATTACCATAATATCAATAAAAATATGATCGTTAAACAATTTATCACCAATAAAATAACACACTAAGGATTATATTGTTTATCGCAATTTTAACCTACCCAAATATGCAAAAGTTTTATCACTAACATAATTTCCCTAAAATATTTTACTTAGTGCCCTCCTCTATAATGTATGCAGATAAAAGTGTATAAAACTAAAATCGTTTCAAAAAGTGTATAAAATATATGCAATATACTAAAAGCTTTCAGATAACATCACAATTTCAATATTGGAATATTTTCATAAACATTTATACTCATGAAATAATATTTCAAAATAGAAATATTATATATTTATGTTTTTAGAAATTGTACGATTTGCGCTTTATGTAGGATGTTAATTGGGATTTAAATTTATAATTTTCCAAGAAGATTCATGATATAGTAATTATTTTATTTTATACTGAGTCGATAAAAAATGTATGAGCATGTGTGAATGGGAAGCTTTTATTGAAGAGTAATCCTCTTTCGGTGAGAAATGTCAAAAACAAATACATATTAATTGTACTTTTCCCGTAGGATATAATTTTCTATAAATATAAAGATATAGACGGTAAAACTGAGCGCCATCTATTGATCATCTCTGAAAACTATTGCAATTCGGGTCGAGAACAATGTCGCAACACCAATTTTGTAAAACTCAGAGGGTCAACCTAGACAACGGGCAATAATTCTCGTTCGTCAAGGACTTACCTACGGGGTTTGTTAAATCTGGTGTTGTGACTTCTCCGATAGCCGAATCTGAGAGTTTTTGAGAAGGCTAATAGATAGAGCTTAGTTTCAACGTCTATTTTGGCATGACGATCTTAATAGGTATCTATAGGCTAGCGGACGAAGTCTACTAAAAGAAGAAAATATCCTTTTTTAATGAATTAAAACAATATAGTTATCAATGAACATAATCGACTATACTAAGACAAAGAATTACATGATATGTGCATACTCGCTGTGAAGATTACCGATCATTAGCAAAAATATCACTGGCATCAAAGATGATTCTGAAAATCCTTCTTGATCGAAAACATCCTAAACTTATCAATTAGATTTTATCACAACAAACTTTATTTATCAAGGGAAAAGGAATTACTGCTGCAATACTTGAACTATGAATGATTATTGAAATATTCTTAGGAATGAACAGACCTTTATACATTTGTGTACATTTGTTTTGTGGAAATCAAAAATATATTTGATTGTGTGAGACATCAAACACTAAAAGATATTTTGACAATCACATATAGAAAAAAATAGACTGATTTATATAAGATATCTGTATTGGACAGAAATTTATAATAGTCTCGAAATGCAGAAATATACAAGAATCTGAAGCGAAAAATGGCATTAGAGAGGATTTCATTTTCTCATCTCTT
>CP092886.1:114399973-114417122 GCA_030710605.1 Cordylochernes scorpioides | reverse complement strand
CAAAAGTCCCGCACAACTTTAAAAATTAATAACTCCGCGAATATTTGCGCTAGAGCAATGCGGTAAACACCATTGTGTTCAGGATGCAATGGGATTTTTTATGGCAAATAATGAAAAATTCGAAATTGATTTTAGTTACAACTTTATTCGCTAGATGGCGCCCTACCAGAATCAGCGATTCAGCGGCCAAATTGTTTGATAAATTGAAAAATATAACTGAACGACACGTATTTTTACTTTTTGAATACCAGGAAAGAACCCTAATAATATCAAATGATAAATTAATAAAACACCATTTCGCCAAAAGTTAGAAGAAATGGTTAACGAATTTTTAATACAATCTGAGATATGTAAAATAGGTATATGCAAATTAAAACATGTAGCAAAAAAAAAACCTGATATTTTAGATGCGGTTTGCTGGAATCCTCTCAGATATTTATATTTCGAAAATAATAATTTTCTATTTTTTAAAATTCAACTCTCTCTCAGTATCGATTATATTTATTTTAATTCATTTGAAAAATATTTATCTATCTCTGATTATTTATTTTACTCTGGAATGCCGTCTTTGTTTTTGTCGTGTCCAATAAAGAGCCTCAGATTCTTTTCGTTTGGCCAACAAAAAATGTCCAATTTATATACACATATATTCTTACATAATGAGACTTTAAAGAATGCAAATAATCTTCATCTATTTACATACACAACACATCTCCCCCCTTAATAATACTCCAGTCGGTCTAGGGATTTCCTGGCTCTCTGAGGTCTAGGACTGCGGACGGGCACTTGCACAGCGGCAGCTTCCGGTTTAGGAGTGCAAGAGGACACGTGCACAGCAACAGGCCCTGGTATAGGAGTGCAAGAGGGTACGTGCACAGAAGCAGTCTCCTCCTTGTTTCCTGATGTAACCTCTGGAACCTCCTCTTCACTTTATTTCTGACTTCCACCTACAGGCTTCTCTCCTGATGTTCGAGGAAGTATCAAATTTCTTGTCTCCACTTGTTTCTTACTCACAGGTCGCAATTGATTGATATGCCTCTTATACACGACGCCCTCGCAACTTATAAGGTAGTGACGGTAGCTCAATAATTCCAAAATGGTACCTTTTTACCGTTTAGGTCCAGTTGCATAGTTGCGGAAATAAACCTCGCAACCTGTAGTAAACTGCTCCTGCCTTCTTACGGCCTCATGAAATACCTCTCGCGGATTTCCCATCTTGGTATTAAATCGAGAATCTTGATCTTAAACTTCTCTTCATTAGCAGTTCCGCCGGGGAATTCCTTTATTACAGTTTGGGGGAATGCTCTATGAGCAAATAGGAAACTTTGTAGATTCGTCTCTAAATCATCCTTCCCATTATTTTTTCTCAAAAGGTTTTTAAACTCTCTTACATATCTCTCAGCTAAACCATTTGTACTAGGATTATACGGACTGGTCTTAGTGTGCCGTATACCATTCATTTTGGTAAATTGCTCGATTTCACCGGAGACAAACTGTCTTCCGTTATCTGTAACCAAAAATTAAGGCAATCCAATTCTGGCGAGAATTTCTCTAAGATGACTTATAATCGTTTTATTGGTAATATCTTTGATGATAAAAATTTCTATCCACTTTGAGTATGCGTCCACGAGAACCAAAAACATTCTTCCCATAAACGGACCCGCTAGATCAAGATGAAGTCGATGCCACGGTTTTTTCGGGCCAAGTCCATTCCGAGATGGTAGCCGGAGGCATGCTTGCCGATTCTTGGCATACTCTACATTCTCTAGTTAACTCCTCGATGTTACTGTCTATGCCTGGCCACCAGAAAATACCGTCTGGCAATCATCTTCATTTTAACAATCCCCATGTGTATTTCATGCAAGTCATTTAAAATTAAAGATCTTAATTTTTGGGGAATTACCACTCTTTCACGCCATTGAAGACAACCAAACTCCAAACTTAATTCCTCATTGATCTTATAATGAGGAGTTAGTGGGGTTTCCCTCGGTACCCTTGTGAATTTCCACACACACACACAGTTGCCTTCTCTAACATTCCTTAATACTATAGACAGTATTTTATCTTGGGGCGTCTCATTAGCCACCTCCATAAAAGAGAACGGTACCTCATTCGACTTCCTAAGAAGAAGTACCTGGTCTTCATCAAGAGACTCCCTGACACTCGATTCTAAAGGAAGACGCGACAATGCGTCAACATTGGAATTATCACTAGTTTTTCGAAATTCCACAGTATAATTAAATGCAGCTAATTTTAAGGACCATCTTTCAATTCTGGATGATGCACATATGGGAATTGGTTTATGAGGTGAAAATATATGAATTAAGGGTCGGTTGTCTGTGACCAATACAAATTTTCGTCCAGTAAGTATTGTCTGAATTTCTCAACGCCAAAAGTTATGCTCAACGCTTTCTTTTCTAGTTGAGAAAAACGTTTTTCCGCTTCAGTTAATGTTCTAGAAGCAAAAGCTATAGGGCATTCTTCCTTTCTATCATTTCTATGACTCAGAATTACGCCTAGTCCATAGTCTATTAATATTGATTTACATTTTTAAAATAACATTCGATATTTTTTCGTCCAATTCCATCTACAATTTTTATTCAAAAGTTGATAGAATAGCGCTAAAATGTTTGCTATATTCTTTATGAATCAAAAATAATAATTTAAGAGTCCTATATAAGATCTCAATTGCGAAACATTCTTTAGGTTCAGGCGCCTCTATCACTGCTTTTATTTTATTTTCTAAGGGATGCAGTCCATATTTATCCATTTTAAACCCTAAATATTCCACCGATTTCTTTTTAAATTTACATTTATATCTGTTTAACTTTAAACCGTTTTCTAGCAATCATCTAAACACTATATCCAACTTTTGTTCATGATCTTCAAAGTCTTTTCCTGCAACCAAAATATCATCTATGTAGCAGGCCACATCTGGCAAATCAGAAAATAGGCCTTCCATAATCCTCTGAAATTTATTTGGTGCTACCGCTACGTCATATGGTAGTCTTTTATAAGAAAACAACCTCTTTGTTGTGTTTATATCAACAACAGCTTTGGCTTCTTCCGCTAACATTACTTGTAAGTAAGCCTGTGATAGGTCTAGAGTCGAAAATACGGTGCTTCTAGATAATTCTAAAAAGATCTCATCGATCGATGGAAGGGGATACCTATCTAATTCTATTGCTTTATTAGCTGTACATCTAAAGTCACAACATATCCTCTCACTACGATCCTTTTTTAATACTGGTACTATTGGAGCGGTCCAATATGCATGAACTATAGGTTATAAAATGCAAGAATTCACTAAACGATCAATTTCATTCTCTACTTTGTTTTTTAGAGAGAAAGGTAAACTTCTGGCCTTACAAAACACAGGAGTCACATCCTTTTTTAAATTAAAATGTATTCTAACGTCCTTTAGACAGCCCATATCTTTGTTAAACAAATCTGCAAACCTATCCATCAAATTTTTATATATTTAAATATATTTCTATTATATTCATTATTTAAAATTTTAATGCTAAACAATATAGAATAATCAAGTTTCAACTGTTTAATCCATTCTCTTCCTAATAAAATTACCTGGATTTTTTCATTTACAACTATTAATCGTAAATATTGGTTGGCTTCTTTTACAAAAACATTTCTTTAATCTATAATCTCTATTGATTTACCACAAAAAGATTTTAATCTTAAATTTGTTGGAAATAATTTTTTACCTTGTCAATTATTCTTATAAATATCTTTAGGTATTAACGTAACTGGACTTCCTGTATCTATTGTAAGGCACAAAGAATAATCATCTACTGTTAAATTTATTGTGGCATCAGTTTCGCCCTGTACAGAATATATAGAGTCCTCTTGTACAAATTTACATCCCCACATTCTTTTACTAGCTTTGCAGACCCTACTTAAATGACCCAGTTTATTACATTTTAAAACAAGCCTTTGTTCTATGAGGTAAAACAGATGCCACGTGTGAATGTCTTTCACCACATCTATAACACACTATTTTGCCTTTGCCACTTTGCCTGAAAGGCCTATACTGCGCCGTACTATTATTGTACTCACCCTTTTTATCCTTTCAATTCACAGGGGATATCTTGGCCACTAATTTATCTTGTAATTCTCTTGTATTTATCTCCGCCAATTCGAACAAGATCGCCACTGAAAAAACTTTATCCAGGGTGACATCGTCGTTTTCTTGTAGTAGCTTCTTTTGCAGGATTTCCGACTTGATTCCAGCCACAAAACGGTCTCGCATCATGGTTCCCAACATATCGACGAAATTACAATTCATTGCCAAATGTTTCAATTCTCTAAGATATTCCGAAATTGATTCTCCTTCCTGTTGAATTCTCTTTAAAAATCTGCATCGCTGTGGTATCACTTTCTTCTTTGGATCCAAATGCAGCTTAATTCTTTGAATGATAGTATCATAGGGTTGATCTTTCATTAAACCAGGAAGAAAATGTCGTTTCCCTGCTTCAAAGTTTCAGAATCTGGCAGCGAGGTAAAAATCAGCACTTTAATCTCCTCCTTCAGATGCCAAAAAGAAAGCCTCAAATTTTTGTACAAAAAGATCGAAGTGTCCTCCACTGGGCTATAGCATCTAAAAGGTACTATTAACTTTGAACTTGTCATGCTGATCTTTTCTACTCCTTTGTTTTCTTGATCCAGATAGTTAAAAAGATGTAATCTTAACCCATTTTCCTATTTTTCCTCTCCATAATCCGAGAGTCAGATTTGTTTAAAAGATGTAGTTGTTAAACTTGCATAGACGCCGTTTTCCTCAGCTTTTTACTGGCTCTGTGGATCGCGCATCCTCGTCGCCACTTTTGTTGTGTCGTAATTAGACGTACAAGAGCTCAAACTTGACCGTGGCCAACAACAAATGTCCAATTTATATATACATGTAATGAGTGGAAGTTCTGTTGACCTCTTGTAGAATCCTGTCGACTATCTGTAATAAGTTGAGTTACTGTTGACTCTTGTAGAGATCTGTCGACTAACTTTGTGATGATGAAGTGTTGACTCTCGCTATACTGTGTTGACCGAGAGGAACAGTCAGGATGGGGAGTTTTCCAGTACCTCTCTGCACCTTGTAAGTCCTTTAAAAGTTCTCACAGAGTGCAGGCAGTCGTGGTCGAGGCAGAGTGGAAAGCTTGGGAATGTCCACACAAAAAACGAAGACACAGTTGCACTAAGAAAGTTCCGTGAACAGATAGAGTTGAGCTAGGAGCGAAAGATGGGGAGGTAGAAGTTTTCTTACTATTCTACATGATGGATGAGATGGCTCTGAGGGACGACCGACGTGGGCTCACACAGATGCTGCACTCACTGTGAAGTGACTGTAAAGGGACTGTATTTATAGGTTAAGACGGGGGGCCTTATGCGACAGGGGCCGTTTCTGAGAAAAGGGGGCCTTGCATGTCACCAGGTGTGAGAGGGGGCTTTGCATTCCACCAGATGTGGAGGGTGGGTGGTCTTGGTCCATTTTTAGACCTTGTTGTGGGAATTCTAAATCTATCTCGATTTTGACGTTATGACTTCTATCTCTTGCTTAGCTCAACTCTTAAGCTATTACAGATTATTATTTATTTATCCTCAGTTTGTACAAATTACATTACATATGATGATGTAAAGACACATGTCAACAATACGCATAATCATTTACAGATGCGCCTCTACTATACAACATCAAAATCCTATTACAAGTTATATACAATATGGGGTTGTTGGTTTAAATTACCATATACATATATTTTTTCATAATGAGGCTTTAAATAATACAAATAATATTCATCTATTTACATAAACAACAGTTAATATATAGCGAGAAGAGTAGAGGACTGAGCACAGATCCCTGAGGTACACCAGCCCATGTTCTTCGGTCCTTGGAAAATGTTCCATTGACCCGAACCTTTATCCTTCTTCCCCTTAAGAAGTCTGCAATCCAGATTAAGGTTTTTCCTCTTACTCCGATGTTGTGCAGCCTTTCAAATAATTTCTACACTCAATCAAAAGCTGAGGTCATATCCAGGAATACGGCCGTTGTCTTCTTTGGCGGTTTTTCCTAGAAATCTATTATTGATTGACAGAAGTAGAACAGTTTATCAGTTGTACAGTGTCTGGATCTTTAGGCAGTTTGGTAGAAGTTTATTTTATTATTGTTAGTGAGCCAGACTATGAGCCTAGAGCGGATAATTCATTCTGTTATTTTACAAAGTATGCTGGTAAGAGCAATTGGCCGATAGTTCTTGCATTCCTTAGCATCTTTGCTTGGTTTCAGTATTGGCACTATAATTGATATCTTCCAATTCTTTGGTAGTTTACCAGTTTGCCATGAAATGTTCAGTATTCGTAGGAGTTGATTTTTAGCTTCGTCTCCAAAGTGTTTAATCATTTGACCAAAGATTAGAGCATCTCCAGGTGACATCTTGGATTTAACTTTCCTATTTATGAATTTAGCTCATTCAGTGTGAAGTCTCTCGAGTAAATATCTTGTTGATGGTAATTTCTTGCTTGTTTAACTAACTTGTTTATATTATTTTTTAGAGTCCTGCCTTCATTCCTATAGCTGAGTCTGGAAGTGCTTGAAAGATATTCATCAATTATGTCAGCCATCTGTTTGTTCGTTCTCGCTGTTCATATCGGTTAGAGTATTGGAGGATTAGTGTTGGTTTTGGTTGTTTTATAACACAAATTATATTCCAGTGATGGCTTTCCTTTTTTGGATCCATTTTTTTCGCAGAATTCTGCCCATTTTTCTTGTTTGAATATCCAAATTTCTTGTTCTATATTTTGTGACTAATTTCAATGAGTTCCTTTATGATTTCTTCTGTTTTATTTGTTTTAAGAAGTTCATTTTTATTGTCTCTCTCTGCAATCATTGCCTCGATTTTGTGGTCCTTCCAGTAAAGTATTCACAGGTCTTTACGTCTACCTCTAGGTATCGATACTTTTTTAGCTTTGGATATCTTCAAAGAGAATTTTTCCATTTTTTTGTCAATCGTTCTGTGATTTAATTCTTCGTTGCACAGTTCTTCAAGCTTCTCTGTATTTTTTTTCCCCCAGTGTTCTTCTATTCTGTTGGAAATTCTCAATTTTGAATTTTAGGGTTGTTAAAATTGGTCTGTGGTCACTGATTGCACTTTTCAGAAATTTCCATTGTGTTGTGGGTGCGATATTGTAATTTATCGCTGTGATGTCTATTGCGGATTCTGTGCCTGTGGACTTGAAAAGATAGGTGTTCTTTTCGTTATTTAACGGTGTAAAGTCGAGGTCGGTTAGCATGTCCTCAACCTGCTGGCCTTTGTTATCCTGGACAGGTGATCCCCAAGTTGGTCTTTCGGCGTTAAAATCACCAAGTATGATTGCGATATCCGAAGACGCTTTACTTAATGTCTCTATCAGGCCTGTATTGATACTAATATTATCGTGGTGATAAACATTTATGATTGGAATTGTTTTACCTGTAAGATAGATTTCTATTGCCTGAGCTTCTGTCGTGCCTTCTCTAGGCTTACTCTGATTATAGGCGATTTCCTTAAATTTGATTTCTAGAGTTTTAATCAAAACGGCAAGTCCTCTTCCGAATTTTCCCGGTCTGTCCTTTCGTATTGTTGTATAATCTTTGATATTGAATCTCAGATTCTGATTCAATTTTGTCTCCTGAGGACAATTAATATGTACATTGTTGTCACAGAGAAGACAAGTCAGCTCTTTATTTTCCTCTGGGTACCATTTATATTGAGTTGTAGCAGATTGAATTGTGTCCTCGTAGTAGATTTCTCATCATGAGCTCGAGCTGCAGCTCCTGACGCGGCGGTTACCCCGGAAGCGGTAGCATTACTGGAAATATCAGTTTTGCTCTTTATTTGAAAATGGGTGCCGTTGCAACGTTAGTCATCTTGGAAACGAACCAGAATTTGGTCAAATATTCCAAGGGTCCAGGGGGGACCGCAAGGAGGTGTGGTCGAACTTCTCCCCTTCCACTTGGAATGCCGCACTACAGGATAAAGCACTCTTGGTGAATTTTTTAGAATTTGGCACTGAAGCGTTACAAGCGTTTCGTTCCTTTAAAGATATTCGAGGCGGTAAAGGACCAATGAGTTGCTACTCTCTAAAGCGATTGATTGAAAATTTTGAGGAAACTGGATCTCTGGAAGCAAAACCTCGGAGTGGAAGACCATCGACATGCAATTCAGTGGCTGTTACGGTTTTGCAGAATGCTGAAGCTATTAAAACGTTATCCCCGTATGGAGAAGTAAGTGCTAGACAAGTTTCTCGACAAACGGGGATTTCGTATGGAACAGTTTGGAGAGAACACACATTTAGAATTTTTCTATAAATAAATATCCTAACAAAATTCAAAGTTTTCACGAGTTGAATGTCAGCGATTTTGAGAAGCGTCAAGAATTCGCTGCATGGGTTTTCCGGCAAATTGATATTGATGAAAACTGGCTGTCAAATGTTCTAAGAACAGATGATGCTAACTTTTATCTAAAGTGAGAATTTAACATTCAAAACTGCCTCATTTTGGCAACAGAAAACCCTAGGATTTTTACAGAAATACCACTTCATCAGCACAGAGTTACAGTTTTGTGTGGGTTCACTTCTTCTTTTATTATTGGGCCATTTTTCTTTGAAAAAATCAATGGAAGAACTTTTAAAACCGTTTTCGTAACTGGTGAACGTTATGTTCAACTTTTGAGAGAAAAGGTTATTCCCATATTGCAGGACAGACAAGCACTAAGCGAAATAACATTCATGCAAGATGGAGGACCTCCTCATATCTCCCGCGGTGCCAAACAATTGCTGAAGGATACGTTCGGTGGAATTCGTTGATAAGTCGCCACTTTATATACCAGTGGCCTCCAATATCACCAGACTTGACGCCTTACAATTTCGGTTATGGGGGGTACATTAAGTCGCGTTTTATCGATGCCGGCCTACCACATTGGCCATGTTGAAGGCTTCTATCAGATGGCACGTTTTATGAATTTCAACTATTCAATTGTGACCATTCTGTCATCTATCGTCTGCAGGCGGTGTTTGAGAATGAAGGGCGCCACATTGAGCAAGGATTGTGACCTAATACAAGAGAGAAGGCAGTTACCTCATGTGTTATATTTTGCAGCTCTTTGTTTTGGGTTATGGGAATAATAAATGTTGTCCTCACATCTTGACTCTTTTTTTCTGTAAACAGTAATTTTTTTTGTTTGTCATTTGCCCACATTTTATATTATGTCGTGCAGGCCAAAGTGTTATAACTTCTCGAATAACACTGGTATACACAATTTTACCCCTTATGTTTAGTTTATCGCGTTTCGCTCATTAGAAGAAATAGCATAAAGAATAATCTCTCTATCCCCCCCAACTTTAGATATTTTGCGCAAAAAATAATACAAAATGATTTTACTACCACGTTTTTCAACGCAAAAGGTCGATTTAAAAATGATTTTTTTTTTGAGGGGATACATTTTAAAAATTATGTACAGTATAATAAACAATGATAACATTTGACAAACCCATAGGATATTTGTAATAAAGTACGACAAATATATTTTGTCACTCCCCTCTATATTTCATTTTTGGATCATGACAAATATCCAGTTAAATAGTCAAGTGTCGACAATTAGTCAAGAAACTATACATTCCTTATAGCACGAAATCCTATTAGTAGTGCCATCATAATTTTTGGTACTATATTAACATTTCAAAAATCTTGTATTGATATCAGTAATTATTTTCAAACATTCAATTTATTTCACAAAACTCCATCTAAAATATAAATATTTTTTATACATGTTTTAATTTGCATATACCTATTTTACATATCTCAGATTGTATTTAAAAATCGTCAAACAATTATTCTAACTTTTGGCGAAATGGTGTTTTATTAATTTATCATTTGATATTATTAGGATTCTTTCCTGGTATTCAAAAAGGAAAAATACGTGTCGTTCAGTTATATTTTTCAATTTACCAAACAATTTGGCCGCTGAATCTCTGATTCTGGTAGAGCGCCATCTAGCGAATAAAGTTGTAACTAAAATCAATTTCGAATTTTTCATTATTTGCCATAAAAAATCCCATTGCATCCTGAACACAATGGTGTTTACCGCATTGCTCTAGCGCAAATATTCGCGGAGTTATTAATTTTTAAAGTTGTGCGGGACTTTTGGATCACCCTGTATATCTTATATCTTATATCTTTATCATATAAAAATAAGTGTATGCATAAATCATTTATATTTGCAGGTTAAATATAATTTAAAATTTATATTCAACATTTTATTTTATCACACAAATAAATATGAATAACGTAGGCACCTATTTTGGTTATTTTTAATGACACATTGAATTCTTACCGACACAATTAGGTTTCCTAAGTAAAATATATTTCTTTGTTCAAAGTTCTATTCACGCGTTAATAAATTAGTTAACTTCTCAATATTTTTACATATTGTTTTCTCAACGAGAGCAGCTCAATTGTTTTCGGCCGATGCTCCGCTCATCTTTTTATTCATTGAAAGATGTGAAAATATGATTATCATGGGCGTTATTTATTTTCGTTCAAAATTTTCTAAGCCGTTTTTCTGATCCCTCTCAGCGGTGTCAGCAAATTAATCTCCTGACCGCTCTACTATTGTATTGGATTGTTTTCTTATATACCCTGCATTTTATAAGGAAGGCAGCTTTGAGGTGTTTAGAGAACCTATGGACATAAGTTTATAGATCTGGTGCGTAGGTAGGTAGAGGTGCAAACATATAATTTCAAGAAATTACATTCAGCAAATATCTATATCCTTTCTCAAAAATTTGTTCAATTACATTATTTACATCAATCTACTACCGTTCTACATAAATCTGAAGAAAGAATAGTCCGAAAGCCTTTGATGAATTCCGGTATTATGAAATATTTTTATTTTTATCGCGCATTGTGAAATATATAAGAAATTAGAACACTCTATTTAGAGTAATGTTTCGTTTATTTAAAATTTATTTAAATATATATATATTAAAAAACGAAAGAAAAAAATAAAAGATAAAAAGATCAGGTTTTGAAACAGGGAACAGGCTAAATCAATGAATAGTTGATTTCTGTTCCACCAGATGGCGCTCTGCCTTCTGAAAAGCACATGTGCTCCTGGTCAGGATATGCCATTTTTAATATTGATTTCAAAACCTGATCTTTTTATCTTTTATTTTTTTCTTTCGTTTTTTAATGTGCTAAGCGTATTTACGCAAGTTTGGCCTTAAATACCCATTTCTTGGTTTTTCAGGAAGCCATTGGGATCAAAAATTATTTTTTGGTCGCAATGGTTCAGCCTACTCCACGCTGACGAGCGCCAAAAGCGCGAAACGCGTTCGTGGATGGCTTTTCTTGATTTATCAAGAAATTGGGTTGGCCAAATATCAGGGAACAGGCTAAATCAATGAATAGTTGATTTCTGTTCCACCAGATGGCGCTCTGCCTTCTGAAAAGCACATGTGCTCCTGGTCAGGATATGCCATTTTTAATATACAGGGTGATCCAAAAGTCCCGCACAACTTTAAAAATTAATAACTCCGCGAATATTTGCGCTAGAGCAATGCGGTAAACACCATTGTGTTCAGGATGCAATGGGATTTTTTATGGCAAATAATGAAAAATTCGAAATTGATTTTAGTTACAATTTTATTCGCCAGATGGCGCTCTACCAGAATCAGAGATTCAGCGGCCAAATTGTTTGATAAATTGAAAAATATAACTGATCGACACGTATTTTTCCTTTTTGAATACCAGGAAAGAACCCTAATAATATCAAATAGCAAATTAATAAAACACCACTTCGCCAAAAGTATGAAGAATTGGTTAACGATTTTCAAATACAATCAGAGATATGTAAAATAGGTAAATGCAAATTAAAACATGTAGCAGAAATATTTATATTTTATATGGGGTTTTGTGAAATAGATTGAATGTATGATATCAATACACGAATTTTTGAAATGTTAATTTAGTACCAAAAATTATGATGGCACTATTAATAGGATTTCTTGCTATAAGAAATGTGTAGTTTCTTGACTGATTGGCGACCCTTGACTATTTAACTGGATATTTGTTATGATCCAACAAATGAAATATAGAGGGGAGTGACAAACTATATTTGTCGTACTTTATTCCAAATATCCTATGGGCTTGTCAAATGTTATCATTGTTTATTATACTGTACACAATTTTAAAAAATGTGTCCCCTCAAATAAAAATAATTTTTAAATCGACCTTTTGCGTTGAAAAACGTGGTAGTAAAATCATTTTGTATTATTTTTTTTTTACTAAATTTCTAAAGTTATTGGTGTACAGAAAATATTCCTTATGCTATTTCTTCTAATGAGCAAAAACCTAAAACTAAACATAAGGGGAAAAATTGTATGTACCAGTGTTATTCGAGAAGTTATAACACTCTGGTTTGCACGACATAATATGTGAGCAAATGACAAACAAAATATTACTGCTCACAAGAAAAAAAGAGCCAAGATGTGAGGACAGCATTTATTATCCCCATATCCCAACACAAAGAGCTGCAAAATATTGGTAGATAATATAATACATGGCGGCTTATATAACACATGAAGTAACTGCCTTCTCTCTTGTATTAGGTCACAATCCTTGCTCAATGTGGCACCCTTCATTCTCAATCACCGCCTGCAGACGATAAATGACAGAATGGACAGCATTAAATAACATATCTGTTGAAATTGATAAAACGTGCCATCTGATAGAAGCCTTCAACATGGCCAATGTGGTAGGCCAGCATCGATAAACACACGATTTAATGTACCCCCATAAACAAAAATCGCAAGGCGTCAAGTCTGGTGATCTTGGAGGCCACTGGTATATGGGGGTATATGAGGGTGGCGACTTATCACACGATTTTCACCGAACGTATCCTTCAGCAATTGTTTGGCACCTCGGGAGATATGAGGAGGTCCTCCATCTTTCATGAATGTTATTTCGCTTAGTGCTTTTGCCCTGCAATATGGGAATACCCTTTTCTCTCAAAAGTTGAACATAACGTTCATCAGTTACAAAAACGGTTTTAAAAGTTCTTCCATTGATTTTTCAAAGAAAAATGGCCCAATAATAAAAGAAGTGAACCCACACAAAATTGTAACTCTAGGCTGGTAAAGTGGCATTTCTGTAAAATTCCTAGGGTTTTCTGTTGCCCAAATGCGGCTGTTTTGAATGTTAAATTCTCCGTTTAGAGAAAAGTGAGCATCATCTGTCCACAGAACATTCGACAGCCAGTTTTCATCAATATCAATTTGCCGGAAAACCCATGCAGCGATTTCTTGACGCATCTCAAAATCGCCAACTTTCAGCTCGTGAAATCTTTGAATTTTGTATGGGTACACACAATAGAGACATTAAGTGAAGCGTCTTCGGATATCACAATCATACTCGGCGAATTTAACGCCAAAAGTTCAATTTGGGGATCACCTGTCCAGGATAACAAAAGTCAGCAGGTTGAGGACATGCTAACAGACCTCGACCTTACACCGTTAAATAACGGAGAGAACACCTATCTAAGTCCACAGGCACAGAATCCGCAATAGACATCACAGCGATAAATTACAACATCGCACCCACAACACAATGGAAAATCCTGAGACGTGCAATCAGAGACCACAGACCAATTTTAACAACCCTAAACTTCAAAATTGAGAATGTCCATTAGAATAAAAGAACATGGAACTTTAGGAAAGCCGACTTGAAAAAAATTCAGAGAAAAGCTTGAAGAATTGTGCAACGAAAAATTAAATTACAGAACGCTTGACAAAAACTTGGAAAAATTCTCTTCGAACATTTCAAAAGCTGCAAAAGCATCGATACCTAGAGGCAGACGTAAAGACCTGTGGATACCTTACTGGAAGGACCACAACATCGAGGCAGTGATTTCAGAGAGAGAGAGACAATATCAATGAACTTCTTTAAAAAATAAAACAGAAGAAAACAGAAAGGAACTCATTGAAATTAGTCACAAAATAGAACAAGAAATTTGGATATGCAAACAAGAAAAATGGCAGAATTCTGCGAAAAAATGGATCCAAGAAAGGACAGCCAACACTGGAATACGATTAGAGTGTTAGAGAACAATCAAAAGCAACACCAATCCTCCAATACTCTAACCGATATGAATAGAACAGCGAGAACGAGAACAAACAGATGGCTGACATAATTGCTGAATATATTTCAAGCACTTCCATACTCAAATATACGAATGAAGACAGGACTCTAAAAATAATATAAACCAGTTAGTTAAACAAGCAAGAAACCTCCATCAACAAGATATTTTATCGAGAGACTTCCCACTGAATGAGCTAAACTTATTAATAAAAATATCCAAGAGGTCACCAAGAGATAATCTAATCTTAGGTCAAATGATTAAACACTTTGAAGACAAAGCTAATAATCAACTCCTACAAATACTCAACATTTCATGGCAAACTGGTAAACTACCAAAGAATTGGAAGATATCAATTATAGTGCCAATACTGAAGCAAACAAAGAGGCCAAGGAATACAAGAACTATCGGCCAATTGCTCTCACCAGCATACTTTGTAAAATACCAGAACGAATTATCCACTCTAGGCTCATAGTCTGGCTCACTAACAATAATAAAATAAACCTCTACCAAACTACCTATAGATCCCAGCACTGTATGACTGAACAACTGTTCTACTTCTGTCAATCAATAATAGATTCTTTCCAGGAAAAACTGCCAAAGAAAACCACGATGATATGACCTCAGCTTTTGATCGAGTGTGGGAGAAATTACGTGAAAAGCTGCACAACATCGGAGTAAGAGAAAAACCTTAATCTGGATTGCAGACTTCTTAAGGGGAAGAAGGTTAAAGGCTCGGGTCAATGGAGAATTTTCCAAGGAAGGAAGAACATGGGCTGGTGTAACTCAGGGATCTGTGCTCAGTCCTCTACTCTATCTGCTATATATTAACGACATCCATCCTTACCTCACTGAAGACACAAAGGTTGCCTTTTATGCAGATGATATAGCCATATGGCACACAAGTAGCAGCATAGAAAAATCGTAAAAAATACTGAACACATCAATGAGAAGACTGGAGAAGTGGGCAATGGAACTCCAAATGACCATAAACCCAATAAAACCAAACCTATGCGTCTTCTCCACTCACAGGGGAAAAAGGCATAAATATAACCACAAAATAAGCATAAACAAACAAATAATTGATAAAATTAGAAACCCATAATACCTAGGTGTGATACTGCAGTCCTGGATCTTTCAAGTTGGTCTCGAGGACCACGCCATCACCATCTCCTAAGCGGCGAAGTACGCGATTTACGTATTAAGGCCAGAGTCATGGGCCCAGATCGAGATAATTTGGAGAGAAGTTTCAACACACTTCTCAGCCTTCGCTCTCGAAGCAGCCTCAATGATGAGGAACTGGTCGTCAGCATAGAGAACCAGCCTGGCTCCCTCATGGAGCTCCTCCTGGAAAACGGTGTTTACCAGGATATTCCACAGAATAGGTCCGCAGCAAGAGCCCTGGGGGCTCGTAGATCGTAGTTGGATCGTAGATCGCAAAATGCGTGGTGTTTCTGGAGACCCACTGGCGATTCTCCGCCAAACTCTGCAGCGCTGGCAGAGGCGCCATATTCATTGTACATAGTGTATATAATGCATATTATCTTTTTTAATAGTGCAGACTGTGTGTGTATTGACAAGATGTCAACAAAATTATTTTAATTATTATTGATGAGGAATTGGAATTTCCAGAACACATAATTAGCACCTCAAATAGAGCTATCAGAAAACTAAACATTCTGAGAAGGCTATGTGAAACAAATTGGGGAGCAAAACCCAGAATTCACAGAACAACATATGCCACCTTAATAAGGACGATAATGGAATATGCAACACCGGTCTGGGCTCCCTCAAGCTCATCACTAAAAGTAAGACTAGACAGTGTTCAAGCAAAAGCGGCCAAATAATGACTGGTGCTGTTTTATCCACCAACAATGAGAAATTCAGAGAGAATGTGTTGTAGACCTACTCGCTCGAAAGCAGAAGACAAAATAAAAACAACTTGGATCGGCACTTCGGAAACGAGGAACCAGAGGACGAGATCTCTCTGAACACTTGTGGTTTGGTAGATCCGCCCTTTTCTGAGAATGAGGTGAAACTGACGCCTTTCAAGTTCGGGAAAAGGAAATCTCCTGGTCCCGAAGGGATCGATAACACGGTCGTGAAAGCCCTGGTAAGGATGCACCCATCGCTTCTTTCCAGGTTATTCAATAGGTGCCTGGACACTGGTACATTTCCTGAGGCATGGGAGGTTGCCCGAGTAGTGTTTCTCGAAAAGTCTGGTAGAAAGGGTAATTCTCCTAATGATTATCGTCCGCTTTCTTTACTAGTGTGTCTAGGTATGGTCCTGGATAGCCTACTAGCTCAGCGACTGAAGCATTGGCTAGAGAGTAATGAGCTCCTTTCCTCTTTCCAACATGTTTTTAGGGAAGGGAAGTCCACAACCACAGCTCTGAACGAGGTGTTAGAGGGGGTTGAGATGGGCTTAAATAAGGGTGCTTGGTTTTTTTTCGTGGCCCTGGACATTGATGGCGCGTTCAACTCTATGAGCTGGAACAATCTGATGAGAAATTTGATAGACATGGTTGTCCTGATAATTTGTGCTGCTTGGTTCGTGACTTCCGGAGGGATAGACGGATTAGCCTCTGTTTTGGTGGGCGGAGTTGGAAAGAAACTGTGCTAGGGGGTTGCCCCCAGACTCTTGCTGCGGACCTATTCTGTGGAATATCCTGGTAAACACCGTTTTCCAGGAGGAGCTCCCTGAGGGAGCCAGGCTGGTTCTCTATGCTGACGACCAGTTCCTCATCATTGAGGGCTGCTTCGAGAGCGAAGCTGAGAAGTGTGTTGGAACTTCTCTCCAAATTATCTCGATCTGGGCCCATGACTCTGGCCTTAAGTTCAATGTCTCCAAAACTAAAGCCCTCAGCTTTAAGCCTAGGGGACATAAGAACTAAAAGGAAAGGGATCAAATGGGAACACAAGCCGGCTATCCGGATGGAAGGACGAGGGTAAGCGAGGTCAATAGGATG